>JAUUDY010525757.1:0-10509 GCA_032361765.1 Panulirus inflatus | reverse complement strand
GTTGGTTCGATGCATGAGAGTAGGGAGCTTAATGGCATAATGCATGAGAGTAAGTTGTCTGTACGATGCATGAGTGTTTTTAAGTTGTTGGTACGATTCATGAGAGTAAGTTGTTGGTAAGATGGATGAGAGCCGGTAAGTTTTTGGTACGGTGCACGAGAGTAATTAAGTTGCTGGTACGATGCATGAGAGTAAGTAATTTGTTGGTGCGATGCATGAGTATAAGTAAATTGTAGGAACGATGCATGAGAGAAAGTACGTTGTTGGTACTCTGCATGAAAATAAGTAAGTTGTTGGTACGATGCAGGAGAGGAATATGTTGTTGGTACGATACTTGAGAGTAAGTTGTTGGTAAGATCATAGAGAGTAGGTAAATTGTTGGTAAGATGAAGGAGAGTAGGTAAGTTTTTGGTACGTGCATGAGTGTTAGTTGTTGGTACCATGCATGAGAGTAGGTAGGTTGTTCAAACGATACATATGAGTAAGTAGGTTGTTGGTATGATGCATGAGAGTTCGTAGGATGTTGGTACGATGCATGTGAGTAGAAATTTTGGTATGATGCATGAGAGTAAGTTCTTGGTACAATGCATAAGAGTAGGTAAGTTGTTGGTATAGTGCATTTGAGCAAGTTGTTAGAATGTTGCTTGAGAGTAAGTAAGTTGTTGGTATGATGCGTGGAAGTAAGCTGTTGATACGATACATGAGAGTGAGTAAGTTGTTGATACGATGGACAAGAGTAGGAAAGTTGCTTGTACGGTGCATGAGAGTAAGTTCTTGGTACGTTGCATGAAAGTAAGTAACTCGTTCGTATGATTCATGAGAATAAGTAAGATGTTGGTACGATGAATGAGAGTACGTAAGTTGTGGGTACGATGCATGAAAGTAAGAAATTTGTTGATAGGATGCCTGAGAGTCAGAAAGTTGTTTGTACGACGCATGAGAGTAAGTACGTTTTTCGCACGATGCATGAGAGTTTGTTGTTTGTACGATGCATGAGAGCAGGTAAGTTGTTGGTGCGGTGCACAAGAGTAATTAAGTTGCTGGTACGATGTATGAGAGTAAATAATTTGTTGGTGCGATGCATGAGAGTAAATTGCTGGTACAATGCATGAGAGGAAGTAAGTTGTTGGTACGATGCATGAGAATAAGTAGATTGTTGGCACGATGCATGAGAGTAGGTAAGTTGTTGGTACGAAGCATGAGAGTGAGGTAAGTTGTAGGTACCGTTCATGAAAGCAACTTCTTGGTACGATGCATGAGAGTAAGTAAGTTGTTTGTAAGATGCATTGGAGTAAATAAGTTGTTGGTACGATGTACGAGAGTAAGTAAGCTGTTGGTGCGATGTATGAGAAAATGTAGGTTGCTGGTACGATGCGTGAGAGTAAGTTGTTGGTACGATGCATGAGAGTAGGTAAGTTGCTGGCACGATACATGAGAGTAAGTTGTTAGTACGATGCAGGAGAGGAAGTAATTGTTGGTACGATACTTGAGAGTAAGTTGTTGGTAAGATCATAGAGAGTAGGTAAGTTGTTGGTAAGATGAAAGAGAATAGGTAAGTTTTTGGTACATGCATGAGAGTAAATTGGTACGATGCATGAGAGTAGATAAGTTGTTCGAACGATGCAAATGATTTAGTAAGAAGTTGGTATCATGGCTGAGAGTTCGTAGGATGTTGGTACGGTGCATGAGAGTAGATATGTTGTTATGATGCGTGAGAGTAAGTTTTTGGTACAATGCATAAGAGGAGGTAAGTTGTTGGTATAGTGCATTTGAGTAAGTTGTTAGTACGTTGCTTGAGAGTAGGTATGTTTCTGGTACGATACGTGGAAGTAAGCTGTTGATACTATACATGAGAGCATGTAAGTTGTTGGTAGGATGCACAAGAGTAGCTAAGTTGTTGGTACGGTGCATGAGAGTAAGTTCTCTGTAAGTTACATGAAAGTACGTAACTTGTTCGTACGGTTTATGAGAATAAGTAAGATGTTGATACGACGAATGAGAGTACGTAAGTTGTTGGTACGATGCATGAAAGTAAGAAAGTTGTTGGTAGGATGCATGAGAGTAAGAAAGTTGTTTGTACGACGCATAAGAGAAAGTACGTTTTTGGTACAATGAATGATATTATGTTGTTGGTACGATGCAAGAGAGCAGGTAAGTTGTTCGTACGATGCAAGAGAGTAAGTAAGGTATTGATAAGATGCATGAAAGAGTATAAGATGTTGCTGCGATGCATGAGAGTAAGTCATTGGTACGATGCATGGGAGGAGGTAAGTTGTTGGAAGATACATGAAAGTAAGTTGTTAGTACTACTCATGAGAGTAGGTAAGTTTTTCCTGAGATGCAAGAGAGTATGTACGTTGCTGATACGACGGATGATAGTTGTTGGTGAGATGCATGGAAGTAAGTGAATTGTTAGTACGATGTATGAAAGTGAGTTGTTGGTACGATGCATGAGAGGAAGTAGGTTGCTGGTACGATACATGAGAGTAAGTTGTTGGTACGATGCGTGAGAGTAGGTAAGTTGTTAGTACGATGCATGAAAGTAAGTTGTTGGTACGATGCACGAGAGGAAGTAGGTTGTTGGTACGATACATGATAGTAAGTTGTTGATAAGATGAAAGAGAGTAGGTAAGTTGTTGAATGCATGAGAGTAAGTTGTTGTTACGATGCATGAGAGTAGGTAAGCTGGCCGAACGATGCGTATGAGTAAGTAGGTTGTTGGTATGATGCATGAGAGCTCGTAGGATGTTGGTACGATGCTTGAGGGTAAATATGTTGTTATGATGCATGAGAGTAAGTTCTTGGTACAATGCATAAAAGTAGGTAAGTTGTTGGTACAGTGCATTTGAGTAAGTTGTTAGTATGATGCTTGAGAGTAGGTAAGTTGTTGGTACGATGCGTGGAAGTAAGCTATTGATACGATACATGAGAGTAAGTTGTTAGTACGATGCACAAGAGTAGGTAAGTTGCTGGTACGGTGCATGAGAGTAAGTAAGTTCTTGGTAAGTTGCATGGAGTATGTAAGTTGTTCGTACGATTCATGAAAATAAGTAAGTTGTTGGTACGATGAATGAGAACACTTAATATGTTGGTACGATGCATGAGAAAAAGAAGTTGTTGGTACGATGCATGAGAGTAAGAAAGTTGTTTGTACGATGCATAGGAGTTAGTAAGGTATTGATAAGATGCATGAAAGAATGTAAGATCTTGGAGCGATGCATGAGAGTAAGTCATTGGTACGAGGCATGAGAGGAGGTGAGTTGTTGGAGGACACATGAGAGTAAGTTGTTGGTACTACTCATGAGAGTAGGTAAGTTGTTGCTGCGATGCATGAGTAAGTGCATTGGTGATACGACGGATGAGAGGAAATAAGTTGTTGTTGAGATGCATGAAAGTACGTAAATTGTTAGTATGATGCATGAAAGTAAGTTGTTGGTACGGTGCATGTTGTTGGTACGACTCATGTTGTAGTACTCATGAGAGTAGGTAAGTTCTTGCTACGAAGCATGAGAGTATGCACATTGCTGATACGACGAATGAAAGTAAATAAGTTGTTGGTGAGATGCATGAGAGTAAGTAAATTGTTAGTACGATGCATGAAAGTAAGTTGTTGGTACGATACATGAGAGTAAGTAGGATGTTGGCACGATGCACGGGAGTAGGTAAGTCGTTGGGGCAAAGCATGACAGTGAGTAGGTTGAAGGTACAATGCATGAGAGTAAGTTGTTGGTACGATTCATGAAAGTGAGTTGTTCGCACGATTCATTGGAGTAAATGAATTGTTGGTACGATGCATGGGAGTAAGTAAGCTCTTGGTACGATGTATGAAAGTAGGTTACTGGCACGATGCATGAGAGTAAGTGTTTGGAACGATGCGTGAGAGTAGGTAAGTTGCTGGTACGATGCATAAGAGTAAGTAAGTTGTTGGTACGATGCAGAAGAGAAAGCAATTAGTTGGTACGATTCATGAGAATAGGGAACTTATTGGTATAATGCATGAGAGTAAGTTGCTTGTACAATTCATGAGAGTTCTTGAGTTGTTGGTATGATGCAAGAGAGTAAGTTGTTGGTAAGATGAATGAGAGCAGGTTAGTTGTTGCTACGATGCACGAGAGTAAGTTGCTGGTACGATGCATGAGAGTAAGTAAATTGTTAATACGAAATATGGGAGTAAGTTGTTGGAACGATGTATGAAAGTAGGTAAGTTGTTGGTAGCATGCATGATAGTAAATTGTAGGTACGATTCATGAGAGTAAGTTGTTGGTACGATGCATGAGTAAGATGTTGCTCGTATTCATTAGAGGAAGGAAGCTGTTGGTACGATGCATGAGAGTAAGTTAATGGTACAATGCATTAGAGTAAGTTATTGTTACGATGCATGAGAGTAGGTAATTGGTTGGTACGATGTATGAGAGTAGGTAAGTTGCTGGGAAGGTATATGAGAGTAAGTGCTTTTTACGACGCACAGAAGTAGGTATGTTGTTGGTACGATGCATGAGTGCAAAAAGATTGTGTTTACGATGTATGAGTGTAAGCTGCTGGCGCTATGCATAAGAGAAAGGAAGTAGTTGGTACGATGTATAAGAATAGGGTGTTGATGGTATGATGCATGAGAGTAGGTTGTTGGTACAATGCTTGAGAGTAAGTAAGTTGTTTATACGATGCAGGAGTGTTTTAAAGTTGTTAGTACGATGCATGAGAGTAAGTTTTTGGTAAGATGAGTGAGAGTAGGTAAGTTGTTGGTACAATGCACGAGAGTAAGCTGTTGGTAAGATGCATGAGAGTAGGTAAGTTGCTCGTACGATGCATTTGGGTAAGCAGGTTGTTGGTACGATGCATGAAAGTCAATAGGTTGTTGGTACGATGCGTGAGGGTAAATATGTTGATATGATGCATAAGAGTAAGTTCTTGGTGCAATGCATGAGAGTAGGTAAGTTGTTGGTATGGTGCATTTGAATAAGTAAGTTGTTGGTACGATGCTTGAGAGTTGGTAAGTTGTTGGCACGATGCACGAGAATAAGTAAGTTGTTGGTACGGTGCATGAGAGTAAGTTGCTGGTACGATGTATAAGAGTACTTAAGTTGTTGGTATGATGTATGAGAGTAAAAAAGTTGTTTTTACGATGCATGAAAGTAAGTTTGTTTTTGGTACGATGCCTGAGAGTATGTTGTTGGTACGATACATGAGAGTAGGTAAGTCGTTGGTACGATGCATGAGAGTAATTGTTGGTACGATGCATGAGAGTAAATTGTTGGTATGATGCATGAGAATAAGTTGTTGATAAAATGCATGAAAGTAGGTAAGTTGTTGGTGCGATGCATGAGAGTAAGTCATTAGTACGATGAATGAGAGCAGGTAAGTTGTTGGAAGATACATGAGGGTAAGGAAGCTGTTGGTACTATTCATGCGAGTAAGTAAGTTCTTGCTACGATGCATGAGAGTAAGTTGTTGGTACGATAGAAGAGGGTAGGTAAGTTGATGGTACGATGCATGAGAGTAAGTTGTTGGTACGATGCATGAGTGTAAGTCGTTGGTACGTTACATGAGAGTAAGTAAGTTGTTGGAACGATGCATGAGAGCAAGTTGTTGGTACGATGCATTACGGTAAGGAAGTTGTTGATACGATGCGTGAGAGTAAGTTAATTGTGCAGTATGATAGAGTAAGTTATTGGTACGATGGATGAGATTAGGTAATTTGTTGATACGATGTATGAGAGGAGGTAAATTGTTGATACGTATATGAGAGTAAGTTGTTTTTACGATGCATAAGAGTAGGTAAGTTTTTGGCACGATGCATGAGAGAAAGGAACTAGTTCGTACGATGTGTAACAGTACAGTATTGTTGGTACGATGCATGAGAGTAAGTTGTTTATACGATGCAAGAAAGTTTTTAAGGTGTTGGTACGATGCATGAGAGTAAGGTCTTGGTAATACGAATGAGAGTAGGTAAGTTGTTGGTTCGATGCATGAGAGTAATTTGTTGGTACAATGCATGAGAGTAAGTATTTTGCTGGTATAATGCATGAGAGTAAGCAGGTTGTTCGTGTGATACATGAGAGTAAGTAAGTTGTTGGTAAGATGCATGAGAGTAAGTAAGATGTTGGCACGATTCAATAGAGTAGGTAAGTTGTTGGGATGAAGCATGAGAATGATTAAGTTGTAGGTACGATGCATGAGAGTAAGTTGTTGGTACGATGCATGAGAGTAAAATAGTCGTTGGTACGATTCATGAGAGTAAAATAGTTGTTGGTACGATGCATGAGAGTAGGTAAGCTGTTGGTACGATGCTTGAGAGAAAGTAAGTTGCTCGTAAGATGCATGAGTGTAAGTGTATGGTACGATGCGTGAGATTAGGTAAGTTGTTGGTACGATACATGAGAGTAAATAAATTGTTGTTACGATGCATGAGAGTAGGTAAGTTGTTGGTACGGTGCAAGTGAGCAAGTTGTTGTTACGATGCTTCAGAGTAGGTAAATAGTTGATACGATGCGTGGGAGTAGGTAAGTTATTTTTACGATTTATGAAAGTAAGTTGTTGGCACGATGCATGAGAGTAGGTAATTTGTTGGTACGTTGCATGAGAGTAATTAATTTGTTGGTAAGATGCATGAGAGTAGGTTAAGTTGATAGTACGACGCATGAGAGTAAATAAGTTGTTGGAAAGATGCATGAGAGTAAGTTGTTGGTACGATGCATGAGAATAAGTCTGTTGTTTTTAAGATACATGAGAGGAGGTAGGTTGCTTGTACAATGCTTAAGAATAAGTTTTTGTACGATGCAGGAGAGTATTTCATTAATGCGATGCATGAGAGTAAGTTGTTGGTACGATGCATGAGAGTAAGTAAGGTGGTGATAAAATGCATGAAAGTACGTAAGCTGTTGGTGTGATGCATTAGAGTAAATCATTAGTACGATGCATGAGAGTAGGTAAGTTGTTGGAAGATACATGAGAGTAAGTTGTTGGTACTATTTCTGAGAGTATATAAGTTGTTGCTGCGATGCATGAGAGTATGTACGTTTTTGGTATGATGCATGAGAATAAATAAGTTGCCGATGAGATACATGAGAGTAAGTAAATTGTTAGTACGATGCATAGGAGTAAGTTGCTGGTACGATGCATGAAAGTAGGTAAGTTGTTGGTAGGAACCATGAGAGTAAGCTGTTGGTACGATATATGAGAGTAAGTTGTTGGTGCGATGCATGAGTAAGTTGTTGGTACAATGCATCAGAGTAATGAAGATGTTGGTACGATGCTTGAGAGTAAGTTAATGGTACGATGCATGAGAGTAGGTAATTTGTTGGTACGATGTTTGAGAGTAGGGAAGTTGTTGCTAAGTATATGAGAGTAAGTTTTTTACGATGCATAAGAGTAGGTAAGTTGTTGGTCCGATGCATGAGAGCAAATAGACTGTTTTAACGATGCATGAGAGTAAGTTGTTGTAACGATGCATGAGAGAAAGCAAATAGTTGGTACGATGTATAAGAGTAAGGTGTTGGTGGTACGATGCATGAATGTTGTTGGTACATTGCATGAGCAAGTTGTTTATACGATGGATGATAACTTTTAAGTTGTTGATAAGATGCATGAGAGTAAGTTGTTGGTAAGATGAATGAGAGTAGATAAGTTGTTGGTACAATGCATGAGAGTAAGTACGTTGTTGGTACGATGCATGATAGTAGGTAAGTTGTTTGTACGATGCGTATGAGTAGGTAGGTTGTTGGTACGATGCATGAGAGTGAATATGCTGTTATGATGCATAAGAGTAAGTTTTTTTGTACAAAGCATAAGAGAAGGTAAGTTGTTGGTACGGTGCATTTGAGTAAGTTGTTGGTACGATGCTTGAGAGTAGGTAAGTTGTTGGTACAATATATGAGAGTAGGTAAGTTGTTGGTACGATGCATGAGAGTAGGTAAGTTGTTCGTAAGATTCATATGAGTAAGTAGGTTGTTGGTACGATGCATGAGAGGAGATATGTTGATATGATGCATGAGAATAAGTAAGTTCTTGGTACAATGCATGAGAGTAGGTAAGTTTTTGGTACGGTGCATTTGAGTAAGCAAATTGTTGGTATGATGCTTGAGAGTAGGTAAGTTGTTGGTACGATGCGTGAAGATAGGTTTTTGGTCTGATACATGAGAGTAAGTATGTTGTTGGTGCGATGCGTGAGAGTAGGTAAGTTGTTGGTACGGTGCATGAGAGTATGTTGTTGGTAAGTTGCATGAGGGAAAGGAAGTAGATGTTACGATATATAAGAGTAGGGTGTTTTTACGATGAATGGGAGTACGTGAGATGTTGGTACGATGTATGAGGGTAAAAAAGTTGTTGGAACGATGCATGACAGCAAGAAAGTTCTTTGTACGATCCATGAAAGTAGGTAAGTGGTTGGTACGATGCATGAGAGGAAGTTGTTGATAAGATGCATGAAAGTAGGTAAGTTGTTGGTGCGATGCATGAAAGTAAGTCATTGGTATGATGCATGAGTGTATCTAAGTTGTTGGAAGATACATGAGAGTAAGTTGTTGGTACTATTCATGAGAGTAGGTAAGTTGTTGATACGATGCATGAGAGTGGGTACTTTGTTGGTACAATGCATGAGAGGAAATAAGTTGTTGGTGCGATGCATGAGAGCAAGAAAATTGTTAGTACGATGCATGAGAGTTAGTTGTTGGTACGATGCATGAGAGTAAGTTCTTTATACGATGCTTGAGAGTCTTTAAGTTGTTGGTACGATGCATGAGAGTAAGGTGTTGGTAAGATGAATGGGAGAGAGGTAAGTTTTGATTCGATGCTTGAGAGTAAGTTGTTGGTTCGTTACAAGAGAGTAAGTTGTTGGTACGATGTATGAAAGTAAGTTGTTGGTAAGATGCATAAACGGAAGTAAGTTGTTGGTACTATGCATGAGAGTGAGTTGTCGGTACGATGCATGAGAGTAGGTAAGTGTTGGGACGAAGCATGAGAGTGAGTAATCTGTAGGAACGATGCATGAGAGTAAGTTGTTGGTACGATGCATGAGAGTAAGTTGCTGGCACGATGAATGAGAGTAAATAAGTTGTTGGTATGATGCATAAGAGGAGGTAAGCTGTTTGTACGATACTTGAGAGAAAGTATGTTGCTGTTACGATGCATGAGAGCAAGTGTATGGTACGATGCGTGAGAGTAGGCAAGTTGTTGGCACGATACATGAGAGTAAATAAGTTGTTTTTACGATGCGTGAGAGTAGGTAAGTTGTTGGTAAGGTACAATTGAATACGTTGTTGTTACGATGCTAGAGAGTAGGTAAGTTGTTGGCACGATGCGTTGGAGTAGGTGAGTTGTTTTTATGATTTACGAGAGTAAGTTGGTGGAACGATGCATGAGAGTAGGTAAGTTTTTGGTACGTTGCATGAGAGTAATTAATTTGTTGGTGAGATGCATGAGAGTAGGTAAGTTGATGGTATGATTCATGATAGTAAATAAGTTGTTGGTAAGATGCATGAGAGTATGTTGTTGGTACGATGCATGAGAGCAGGTAAGTTGTTGGTACGATGCAAGAGAGTAAGTTGTTGGTACGTTGCATGAGAGTAAGTTCTTGGTATAATGCATGAGAGTAAGTTGTTAGTACGATGTATTAGAGTAAGGAAGTTGTTGGTACGATGCATGACATTAAGTTAGCTATTGGTACGATGCATGAGGGTAGGTAATTGTTGGTACGATATATAAGAGAAGGTAAGTTGTTGGTACGGTATATGAGAGTAAGTTGTTCTACGACGCATAAGAGTAGGCAAGTTGTTGGAACGATGCATGAGAGTATATAAGTTGGTGGTACGATGCATAAGGGTAAGTTGTTGGTACTATGCAGAGGAGAAAGCAAGTAGTTGCTACGATGCATGAGGGAAGGGAGTTGTTGGTATTATGCATGAGAGTAAGTTGTTGGGTCAATGCTTAGAGTAAGTTGTTTGTACGATGCATGAGAGCTTCTAAGTTGTTGGTACGATGCATGAGGGTAAGTTGTTGGTAAAATGCATGAGAGTACTTAAGTTGTTGGTACGGTGCACGAGAGTAATTAAGTTGCTGGTATGATGCATGAGAGTAAGTAATTTGTTGGTGAGATGCATGAGAGTAAATAAGCTGTTGGTACAAAGCATGAGAGGAAGTAAGTTGTTGGTACAATGCATGCGAATAAGTAGGTTGTTGGCACGATGCACGAGAGTAGGTAAGTTGTTGGGACGAGGCATGAGAGTGAGTAAGTTGTAGATACCGTGCATGACAGCAGGTTCTTGGTACGATGCATGAGAATAAGTTGTTTGCATGATTCATTGGAGTACATAAGTCGGTGTTACGATGCATGAGAGTAAGTAAGCTGTTGGTACGATGCATGAGAGTAAGTTGTTGGTACGAAACGTGACAGTAGGTAAGTTGTTGGTACGATGCAGGAGAAGAAGTAAGTTGTTGGTACGATGCAGGAGAAGAAGTAAGTTGTTGGTACGATGCAGGAGAGGAAGTAAGTTGTTGGTACGATACTTGAGAGTA
>JAUUDY010525646.1:0-10509 GCA_032361765.1 Panulirus inflatus | reverse complement strand
TCTCCTCTTCTTTGAGGAACACACCGAACAGCGTGTGTGTGTGTATGTGTGTGTGTGTGTGTGTGTGTGTGTGTGTGTGTGTGTACAAAAATTCCCACATATACGACTGTCTTTGGAACCTGTGATGACAGTAAACGCAATTGTGTTCCACAATCTGAATTACGAGATAATCAATAACAAGGTCTCATGGAGAAGTGATTAGTGACTTTGAACAACTAATCAGTTGTATCATTCAATGAGTCTGAGATAATAGTTAAAAATCAGAGTTTGCTAATCAACAAGGATCCCTGTTGATTAACTAACAAGTTATCTCAATAATGATAATGAAAATCATTCCAGTAATGATTAACTCAATTATTCTTACAGCTGACAATGAAACAGCTCCAAAAATGCCAGAAGTTTTTGCTTGTTTTTTTTTTATCAGAATGCTTCTTAATCTCCCTTTCCAAACTCTGTACTGATCTCCTAACCCTCAATATCTTCTTTGAACTCCCTATCTCCCAACCGTATGGTTCCCTTCCAAAACATCTGTGCAGGTTTTAACCTTTATAATCCCTTCCCATCCGTAATACTCCTTATCTATCTTTCATACTCAGTCCATATACTCCTTCCAACCCAAATAGCCACACCACAGCCTCATCACTTTTCATGCTCTTACATTAACGTACCCTTCACTTTATGATTATATCCTAGAACTCACTCTCTCCTCAGAGCCTTGAATCTTCTCATTCGCCTTTCATTATTCCTTTCCCAAACATATGGCTCATTTCCAGTCCTTCCGACTACTTTCCCAACCCATGTATTCTCCTTTAGTCTTCACACACTCCTCCCACACTTTAAACGCTCCTTCTCTTCTCAATCCTCGTCTCCCAAGAGGATTGTAGCGACACACAAGGTTGGAGGTGACGCCTTGTTAAAACTGTTCTCAACTGATAAACTTTCTGTCACTCAAGACACTCACTTTTGCCCGCTCCTCTTTCTTCTCACACTCCGGCCCCTAACTCTACTCACATCACTTGATCTCCTGACCCCTCTCACTCCACGGTCTCCCCTCCTCTCTTCGTGAAGTCATTCCACTCAGCTTTGGCACGATTCTTTCTCCATAAGTCTGAGTCGCTTTCCAGAAGCTCTGTGCGACTTCCGAAGCAAAGAGAGCATACCGCTGCGTCACATACCAACCTAGGTCGAACGTACGTAAAGACCTGACTCCTGACAATTTCTATCTCCCCATCCACCTCTGGCCACCCACACGCACTTCTTCCCCACCGTATAATCACACCCCTTCCCCTGTTAAGGCTGCGTCTCCACCTCCTAATGTTGTTGTCCATCACGGGATTTGAATAGAGGCTGTCTCATTTATTCTAACCACCTCTTTTAAGCGGCAAAATGCTTATTACCTCCCCCATCAACTCCAGGAAACTTCACCTCTCCTTCATGTTAAGGATGCCCTACATTTTACCTTTAACCTAGGGAAACTTGGCCCTTCCTCCTCATTTATGAAAGCAGTTCTACTAATTCCTCTTCACCGAAACACTCCTCACCTCCCACCTCAACAGAAACTGTATCTACCCTCCTCTCACCCCTCACTAGGAAAAGCTAACTTTGTACCTTGTGTCATCCATAGGATCGCGTTGACCCATCTTTACCTTCGTCTGCACAAAAGGAAAAGCTGCATCTACAGCGCAAGACTAAGTCTACATCTCTCCATCTCAGCTCATGGATATTCTACGCTTTCCCCGTCAGTCCAACGTAAGTCTATGATTCAGTACTTTCCCTTAGAATTTCTACACTGAAACGAAGAGAAGGACAGTGACTAAGGATAAAAAACGGAGAAAAAACTATGGTGATCATTAAAGAGTGAAGGGAATGATACAAGGCAAAATCAAATGAACATTTGCACACACAAGCATATGAAATTATGAGAGAGAAAGAGAGAGAGAGAGAGAGAGAGAGAGAGAGAGAGAGAGAGAGACTCCTGCGTCTACCGCCTTTAGAGTTCACGATTTAATTAATTCATGATCGAAAAAATACAGACCATTCTCAAGTGTCTTTTGTTGAGGTTGTCTTGAGGGTTAGAAAAAAAAATATTCCAAGATTCTGGAGCGTCAAAGAAAGAGGCATTCTCAGATCCTACTCTTTTACGAAGACAGGGTCTAATATCCTCCGAGTGACGAGTAGAAACCGTAATTAGTTCTTTGCTTGAGTAAACCAGGAGGGACTATCATTTGTTCTTTAACTAGAATATGGGAAAAACTTTAACTTTGGAATAAACTCCCACTCATAAAAGAAAAAACTCCTTAAAAAGCTATCGTTTCTGTTTTCTTCACTCGGTTCCATGAATAGAATTCTAGTTTATACGGGTCTCCCATTCTTTATGTTTCCTCTCCTTCCCCGGATCTTTCAGTATACAAAGTGATTCTCCCTCGTAAGCTTCTCTTCCTAACAACCACTTGTCTCTCGCGTAAAGTGTTTGAATGTGCATGCCTTACAACGACAGGGGCTAGGTAGGAGAATGGCTTCTAAAGGTCAAAACGTGATGTTTTCCTCAGAGGTGGTAAATATTTCTTTTTTTCCTTCTGCGTGTTTAATTGCTATTTGTGACTATCATTCGTGAGTTACGGGAAGAGTTTTGCATCTAAGTTGCTCCGTGTCTGAACCTTTGCATGTAACATGTCTTTACTCCTGTGTGTGCATATAGTACACATAGACACGCACGCGCACACACACAAGCGTAAGCCACGTGTGTGTGTGTGTATGAGTGTGTGTGTCACAAAATCGCATTGCCTCTCTGAAGTTATTATTTCTTTTACGTATGACACTAACTTACTTTCTTGGGACTTAGTCCCTTTCTTTGATCAGTACACAAAATATTTCCATTATTTCCCCACGATATCTTTTCAAATGAGCATCATATTCTACAGAGGAAATCGCACATTCTAAGTTTAGAGACATTTAATAGCATCCAACGTACGTGCGTAGTATAGATCGAAGAATGAAGACACTATATCATATGCACTCACACTAGCCCAAGCTGTCCTCTTCTATAGCCTGAACAGCCGAGAGCAGAAACCAATTCGATTTGGTTAGATAAATCGCATTTAATTAATTGACCCGCTGCTGTTTCAAGCGCTAACTGTCTATTCCAGTCAGTTTCAGGGATTAAGCGCGATTGTTTCACCCTCCACTCGCTAAATACATACGATTGGAAGGGTGCCATATATTCTCGGGATGAAATACACTTCAGATATAAGTATTATAAAGTACATTCATTCTTCCTCCTCCTCCTCCTCCTCTTTTTTTTTTTTTAACAGTACTGTCATCTCTTCGGAGAAGCTGAATCATTGCAGGCTTTATGTGGAGAACCAAAGTTGGCGTGATTGATTTTGGCTCGTACAGATTTAATCGAAGCTCTTCAGAAGTTGATCACAGTTTCCTAGAATTAATCAAGACCGCGTGGGATTGAGAGTTACCCTTCCCCCACCCCCTGGCGGTTGATCAGAAGTGTCAAATGGTCATGTAGGACGACTTCTGTCAGTGACTGAGCAGTGACAGATGACTGGGTCGCTGCCAGGGGCTGGCTGGCTCGCTGACAAGGTGCTCTCTCGCAATCTGACTTGAAATTTCCTAAGGTCTTGGTCAGAGTTCGAGGCCGTTGTCAGAGGGCTGGAACGACGCTCAGAGTTTTCAGGTCTTTGGTCACAAGGTTCGGTGCCCTAATCACATGCACAAAGGGGTTTGTCAGAGTTTTGATGCCCAGTTTCACTACGTCGAGATCTTTAAAGTCCGTGTTCTCTACGGCATTCAAAGCGTCGAGACCTTCGTCAGGAGACCGATGCTTTCTTCACAGCGTCGAGGCCTTTGCTTTATAAGGGGTCAGCGTCCCTGTTCAAAGCAGCGGAACACTTGGTCCAAAAGTTGATGCTCTCTTCACAGCGTCGATGCCCTGTTAAAAGGATCAGATCCTTATAAGCATCAAAATTTTGTTATCAAGGTTTAAACTTTATTCGCAGCGTTTATGTCTTGGTTTGTAGGAAGGTGCTTTCATCACAGAGCCATGGAGCTTATCAGAGTGTCATTGTTCACAGCGTCGACACCTTCGTCAGAAAGTCTGAGCAACGTTTAAAACATCAAGGTTATAGACAAAGCACCTAGATGCCTTGATCAAAGATGAGGGGTCTTTAAACACATTGTCAGGTCCTTCGTCGCATGTCTTGGGGCTCTGAGCAATTCACTGTGGAGTTTAGTCTGAGAATCCAAGTTTCGACCACATGCTCGAAACACTGTTAGGTGCAGGAGCAATACAGTTACCAGATCAGTTCATAACTTCTACGCATATCCTCCTGTTAGGGGATATATCAAATCATGAGCATGACAGAGCCTGGGCAACTTACTAAAGTAGTTGTAGACTGATTCATGAGCATGACAGTGCCTGGGCAACTTACTAAAGTAGTTGTAGACTGATTCGTTATATTGTATTAGTTCGAGATTTGGTTAATGAATCTAGGTATCAAGGCATCGATGAAGCGTAGTGAGCTTAGTCAAGAAACATGAAAAATAATATATTTCGAGGAGAAAAACAAATAGTGGAAAAGTAACAATATACCATCTCTACCGATTACTAAGTTTGCTTATACCTGATCAGCTTTCCCATGCCCAGCGTTAGTATGTAATGCTTTAAAAGCCTTACTAAAGATCTATATATCCCATACATGTCATTTGGTAAAAAATCGAAATAAGAACTTTATCTGTAAATCCTTTCCTTACACCGTTTCCTTACACTGTGGTTCCGCAAGAATAACCAGAAGCGAAACCCATTCCTCTGCGGGAATGAGATTTCAGGAGGGCTATATCATCAAACTATATAGAAGATCCTGACGCCTACATTGTCGACCAATGGGATACATCACCTCTGCGAGCCATGTCACCTACGTTGAAGGGACGTACGTGAACAAAAGATGAGAGAAGGACAAGTGGCAATGAAGACTGCGAAACATATGAAACAAATGTTGAAAAGTTTGAAGATGACTTGAGCCAACATATTGCACGTATGAAACGAAAAACAGGAAGACGAAAATAAGATTGAATCGCGTCGTATGCAAGATGCTGCATAGAAACTTATTTCATACAAGAGACAAGACAATAACACCAGAAAATGAGATATTGCACAACAGAGGATGCAAGCAATGGGGCTAAAACCACAACCTAAAAAATCTATACAACCCAACGAAACTTGTGTATTGGTATTAAGCTTGAGGAAACACGTCACTACAGAAGTTCAGCAATATGATACAGTCACCAACGCAGAATATCAGCAACCCACCAACACGATTCAGTATCTCTGAAAAGGAAGAGGAGGTCAAGCGAGAGATGTAATCTCATTCATTTCAGTCACAATATCCAAGACATTTCTGAATAGATGATACCGTAGATAAGCCAGGAATTCACAGACTTGATCCACAATGGAAGACGTAGGCCTCAGGAACAAAAGCACTCTGCAGAGCCATATTCCTTACTAAATGCAGATACACAAGACGAAAAGTAAAGAAATGACTCGTTGTAGGAACACATTATCATATCAGCAGATGAAAACATTGGAAATCAAGTAAATTACTGATACGCTGCAGTCCACCTGCCAGATCCTTTTAACATACCTAGTGTATCACCTACCAGAGATAATAGCCACAATAATCACCATTTGAAGACACATCCCCTCCATGGACATCAATACATACTGACCAACACAGTTCATTGCTGCCAGCACCAAGATCCTCACAACATATTTTAGGGTTCTCTTAAAAGAAAGAAGTTACAAAGGTAAACGCATTTTGAGGTGGGTTGGGGGGGGGGGGGGTTTACAAAAACTCAAACTAATGATTTATTACGTACTGAACAATACTCTCAGATGTGACAAGAGGCAAAAATTAAAGATTTTCAAATAATATCGAAGATCCAGATACGAAAATCAAAATCAAAGGCCCTTCATTCTCGTCAAAATCTGTATTGCCGTATTTGAAATCTAAATTAAAAATCGTTTTGAAAATCATGGAATTCGTTTTCCTCATCCAGTTTCATCAGATGACCTCAGCTTACTACAGTACTCTACCTGAAATACTGAGAGGCACTGACCGACAAAGTACAGTACATGAAATTTCAGTTTTTGTATCAAATTTGTGTTTACTTGAAGTGCCAGTGGAGTATAACTAGATATAAAAAGCCCCCACGAGCCGGTATAAACAAAATTCGATTTGTACTGGACACACCCAACACTGGAGGGCGAACACAGGATGTCTCACTCCACATTATCACTCACTTATCATGTTCATTTCCGAAGTAGACACATCACTGAGCGCGTATTCGCTACACCCTCGATCCACCTGAGCACTTCACCAGTGACAAACACATCTTCACTTTACCCTTGACAAATGCACTCTTACTTCATCATGTTCTCCACTGCATCCTCATCTTCATTAAGACCCTCAATACAAATGCAGCCTCACTATACTAACGTCTTCATTATCTTTTGACACCACTGGCCTTCAACCTGAACTTTACGACGCAAACTAAAGTTCATCTTCACTATACCCCTTATCATCACTGGCTTATGACCCGACCCTTACAGGTCTGCAGGCCCTGGTTTAGTGATGTGTTTGAACTGACCTGTAATGGCTAGGTCTAACACATCCTCATGGCTAGAATGCTAATTGCTGGATAAAGAAACAAGGAGAATAAGAATAGTAGAAGAAATGAAACTAAAGGAAAAACAGTGTATTTTGTTCCGACATTGGAAGACATCAACATCAGTATTCTTGATAGAGTATTCTCCAGATGACAAACATATTCAACCATCATGGTACCGCTGATCAATGCAGTAAAGGTTATGCTTACAGATAACAGTCACCAGTTTATTCTCCGTCGGACTGAGAGAAGGTAAAAAAACAACAACAACACAGTGTTCGTTTCGAAACGAAGGACTCAAAAAATGTTTCCGATATGCAACAAGCACTTACCAGCGAAACGAAAAGAGAGAGAGATTTAGAATAAAAAAAAAAGCGGCAAGCAACGATCTTTTTTATACGTGGAGGCAAAAGCTGGAACGGACATAAACCAGAGGGGGGGAAAAACTATCTATAAGAGAATAGCTGGAAAATATCGCATCACAGCAAGCAAACAAGAGGAACAAAAGGCTATTCATTCAACGGGAAGAAATCACAAATAAAAAATGCTGAGCCTCCTCAAGCACTGAGCCTCCACATACAAAACGCAGAAGGTACACGGGAGACGACGAAGCCAGTTAAGCATTCAGGTGGTAGAATACAGCAGTATTTTAGGGGATCTATGTGAACTCTTGGAGCCCATGACATCAAATAAATCATAAAGTTCAGTTACTATGGCCTACGTACATCACGCAACTCCGCTGCGCTCTGATAGGTCCAAGAGCAAGCCTATGCATTGTACACGAGCATCAGACTACATTATAGAGTATATACAGAGAGCGATTTGAAGAAACCTTTTCTGTTTCTTAGAAAATGGATCCACAATTGTCCGCTACAAATTCTGGAAAACTCCCCGACACATCTGTGCTTTAAGACTGGAGAAAATGACTTAAAGAACTTCATCAATGGGCCTGACATCAATAAATCAACCGAATAATTTGAAAAAGTACAAAAGAGATGAAAGCTTGGCTCAGGTGTATAGAATTCAGTTGGCCAAATAACCTACCAGACTCGGGGCAACGCAATTTTCGAGTCCGACGGTCACCTTCTCAAAAGAATTACTCGTCGTCTATTGGTGGACTTTCAAACCCTTGACACTTATGTTGCTCAAACCTACGAGGATTCTGTAAAGCTTTTGGTCAAGGCTCTAGGAAGTTTTTTTTGTTTCTGGCAGAGCCTTTATGAGGGTTTCTGGTCGAGTTTCCTCTGATGCTCAATGGCATTTATGATTTCGAATTTCTCCGAACCTCTATGGTATATATATATGATCTCGAATTCTGCGAATACAAATGTGTGTCTGGAATTTTATAGATGTCAGACGATGGATCTCGAATACAGAGAGAGATCATCTCTCATCATAACCAACAAACAAATTTCAATACTTTTGACATCATGAATACAATGAAGAGCAATGAAGTCCTTGCAATGAAAATACATCGATACTGTGTCATCTGCATTGGCTTCAGGCTTTGAAATGCTCCGAAACTCGGTAGATCAGATAGTCAGATGTTTAAGTGGGACAAAAATACGTCTTGAATTAACCCTCTACTAGTAATTACAATTTGCGAAACTATCTGGGCTATGACAATTTGGCCATTTCTAAAACTTACAAAAGTGGCCTACAATATGATAATGATGCAGTTTATAAAAACTTGTAATTTGTTCGAAATCTTAAACTGCTGTACTGATATTTAAACCTAACTTTTCCTTCCTTCACACGTTATAATAAAGTCCAAGTGATGTGGGCTCAGATTAGTTACATTAGGTGTAGCAACACATCTAATTGTCTTTTACCTTTGAGACAACTGTATTAATATGTGTAACACATTAGTTGGTCTTCTACCTGTCCAAAAATCCCCATATAGTTCAGATAATATAAGGCATATCAGCATCTAACATAACGACAATGGTATAGATAACTCGAAAATACAGTTCGTATATCTAGAATTTCTAACACGAGGCTAGGAGGCATGCACTACAGTGTGCAAAAATAATGGCCGAGGGTGCTTGACATTTACGTGCTGCGAAATTAAGATCTGTCTTTCGTTGAATGATCCGATTGCAGTGGCATTATCAAAGATAAGCTGAAGCATGTGTCGAGCGCTTCAGTACAAAAGGTGTGGAAGAGTGAGCCAAAGAAGCGTAGCAAGGCAAGATGGAGGATGGGTAAATAAGAGGTATGAAACAGAGTAAGGAAAGAGGAGAAGATTAGTTAAGAAGTGGGACGAAGTATAAGCTAGAGTCATGTGACGCATTGATGCAAAACTAGTGAAGTGGGACACATGAATCTCATCTCGAAAGGACCGGGTCGTCTTTCCTCCTCAGAACCTTTCCCCAAAGACCCTCCGGATTAATTAGCGAGAGAGAGGAATGAGGGAGGGAGGTGAGAGGACACAATTGATGCCGAAAGAGCTTGGGAGTAGAAAGGGAGAGAGAAAGGAGGGGAGAAAGATGTATAAACAATGAGGAGTTAATGGGAAAGACACCATGGGCGTTCAAGAGCGATGGGTCAATACGGGGCAACAAAGAGAAAGGAGGAAGACGTAAATGGATAGGTAGACATATTAGAGTATGATGAGGAAAGTAAAAGAAGATATGGATAATAAGAAGGCGAAGCGTGTGAATGAACGGAGTTGGGAATAGGCTGGCATGGGTAGCGATAAAGTGGGGAATAAAGAATATGACTAATAAAGAGACATAAAAATAATGAAGAGTACTGAAGATGGTGTAAACAAGAAACACAAAGCTGTAAAACAAAAAAAGAGCTGGCAATGAAAGTTTGAGATAAAGACGAACGGGAAGGAAAGATTTGAAAATTTATAAAGTTTCACAATGAAAACTCAAGTTTTATAATGAATGTTTGAGACATCGGGAAAAAACTGGAGTGATCAATAGAAAAAATGGTAAAACTCATAGTTCCACTTTCCTCTTTCACAATGTTGCGTTCAGTTCGAACTCCCCAGTATTCATAGAATACCACTGTAAAACAAAGTTTTGCCACTATAAAACATCAGCAGTTCTGCCATTGTAAAACATTAGCAGTCTTGCTTTTTATAGACAGTTCCCTGTTCTGATAACCACTGGGGCGTTTTTTTTCTTTACATTTTCTTCTTCTGCTCCCAGTTGTCTTTAGCCTATCTTAGGCTTTATTCACTTCTCCGTTCTATCAATATTATCTATACCACTGGAATTCTCATGCCCACAACAATTATCGAGGGCAAAACGACAGAACTGGCAGTGCCCATGAAATAGCTCTCCTCTCCCTCTGTATTGACAAGTAAAGATTGGTCATGGCAACAAGGTGAACAAGAAAGGTAAAAAAAGCTGGTAAACTGGGAGGAGGGGGGAGGGAATCCTTGCACTAGACAAGAATTGGTAAACGCTAAATCACAGCAAAAGAGAGAGAAAGAGGAACGGTAAAGATAATGATAGATTAAACTACCATCTTAAATGATCGTTGAAGTGATATTTACTCTGCTAAATTAACAAATAAAGCGGAAAGGTTAGCAAGACTCGTATAACTTGTTTATACCAATCTCTCGGAAAACTGACCCACATTCTGGAGACGATGCTATGTTTATGGGAACGAACGCCCTAGTCTAGTCTAGTCTGTCTGAGAGGAAGAGGTGTTGTTAAATCGACGTTTGTAGCAGACCACCACACATTTTTTTTCCCTACAAAAATCGTCCAAATGCCTCTCTCTTCTCTTTCACTAATACTCTTACTTCTTCATCCCACCACTCACTACCCTTTCTAATCTGCCCACCTCCCACGCTTCTCATGCCACAAGCATCTT
>JAUUDY010525424.1:0-10510 GCA_032361765.1 Panulirus inflatus | reverse complement strand
AAGAAGAAACAGAGAAGGGGGCCAGGTGAGGATATTCCCTCAGAGGCCCAGTCCTCTGTTCTTGGCGCTACCTTGCTAGCGCGGGAAATGGCGAATGGTTTGAAAAGAAAGAAAGTAATGAGAAAGTCTACATGTAGAAAGGCATTCTCTACTTTATACTGTTGTTCATGCAATGAATTCCAAAAAATTGCTGTGAAATAATCAAACATAAAATGGACTTCCATCCACTAAGAAGTTAATTCTTAAAAATCAAAAATGCTTAAATTAGACACATGAGTGCACCTTGACAGGAAACAAATTATACGCAATAGAACAATAAGAAAGACATGATTTCATCCATCCTTCTCCCTTTTCTTTCTTTCACATTGTTCATCATTTCCCCAGTTATCATAGAAGTGCCAGGAAGAGATACAGAAAAGGCCTCATTCACTCACATTCGTGATGTATCAAAACCCCAGCCCCTTACCAACATCCATGCCCCACAGACATTTCCATACATCATCATCGAGACCATTATAACTTTAAAAATATCCATTTTCACCCTCCCAGACAGTGACCTCTATTTCCACACATTCCTCAATGATCCAGGAACCTTTGCCCCCTCACCCATCTTGTCACCCCTCTGCTTCCCTTGTTTTATTTGCTGCCATGTCCACTCCAGGTATCTAAAACATTTCACTTCCTCTACTTTTCTCCATTCAGACACATACCCCATCTAGTCTGTCTCTCCAGTGCAAAACCTGATAACCTTGATTTATTTACATTTACTCTCAACTTTCTTCTTTCATGCACACTCCTAAACTAGACACCAACTACTGCAGTTTCTCGCTTGAATCTGCCAACAGTGTAGTATCATCAGCAAGCAACAACTCACTTCCAAGGCCCTTCACCCGAAAAGACTGCATACCAGCCCCTCTCTCCATGACCCTTGAATTTACCTCCCTCACCATCCCATCCATATAGACATTAAACTGTCATGGTGACATAACACATCCCTGCCACAGATCCATCTTCAAATGGAACCACTCACCTACCTCACTTTTTACTCACACACACACACACACATGCCTTACTCTCTTGACAAAAAATCCTCACTCTCTTTTGCAAGCCTATCAATTAGTTCATAATCCAATAATGTCCTCTTACCATCTTTCCTACTCATCAATGTATACTTATATATGTCCCTCTTTTTAACACAGGTATTCCCAAACATCAGTCCTTTTTCAGCACACATAACTGCAAACTGTTCACCAATCTTATTCACAATACTGGGTACCTCATGTTTCCAGTTATACCCTCAACAGCCAGAATATTCACATTTGCATTCAAATCACCCATCACTAATACCTGATCTCTTCCATTAAAACTTATGACACATTCACTCAGCTGCTTGCATAACACATACCTCTGATCATCAATCTTCTCATGGCCAGGTGCAAAGGCATAATTAATCACCCATCTCTCGCATCCACTTTTATCAGCAATATCTGATTAAAAAAATGTGCAATACAAACAATCACAGCCATTTAAACCAAGTGTATCAAAAGTAAATCAAACCTTCATGCAACACAGGTATTTAAATCTTGGTATGCCATGGCCTTAACCCTTAAACAGAAACCAACAACAACTGATGCACTTTTAGAGAATTGTGGCCAACAACAACAGATGTGCTTACTTTTCCTACCTCTGTCTGAATATCTAACTGATATATTTTACCATTAGCAGCCTAGACATGTCTTCCATCACTTGGATGGCACAGAAAGAAAATCTGCTTTCCTCAATACCCCCAGCAACAACAACTGTGAGACTATAACCATCCACCTTTAGGTCATGCGTTCACAGTGACTCACAACAAAATGCAAGGATTGTTGGATGACCCTAAGTTTTTTGAGGAACACTTATACCATGTATCAGCTGGTGAGGAAAGTCAAGACAAATAATGTTTGAAATGTAAAGAGATAAGTGATTTACAGGAAGTATTTAACATGATCAAGTAAGGAGGGAGGACTACAAAGGAGGTATTCCTACGAACTTGCACTTATGGAAGAAGTTTTCAACAAATGCATCTAACTTTCTCTCAATGCAATGTTGGAGTAATGAAGGAATTTGATGACAGATTATATGTAATGAGCAAGAATATTTCCAAAGAAATGAATTTCCAATACCCTCCTCACACATGCCAATCATCTGATGTACTCACACTTACCTGAAGTGTAAAAGGTATATAATTTCTACTTATACTGTTCCCAGGGCATTCACCACTAACACTATGCCTATGTAGGAAATAAGAGGATGTATGGAATATAACGATAGAGTGTTCATTATCAAGAAAAATAAATCCTTCAATATCCTCCCAATACTTGGCAGCTAATCTCCCTCACCCACTCCCCACACTTGGCAGCAAATCTCCCTCACCCCCTCCCCTCACTTGGCAGCTAATCTTCCTCAACCTTTACGCAAGTGTGGAAGGTCTAATATTTGTAAATAAGTTTATGATTCTTACTACTAATGCTCTATGTTTAACATTTGAGTACAAATGGAAAACAAGCAAAACACACAAAAAAATGTCATCACATCTTCCTGTCCTATTAGCTATTAAATGTCATTTTCACACCTCTGGGCACTCACTTGTCACTAGACCAAGCCCAAAGTATTTTCAATCACTTGAAAGATAACATATCCTTTCACATTTTTTCAGTGCATGATGAAATTCTTTTTTTACAATACCCACTGTTTGATAGTCAAATGGGCACATATTCTATGACCAATTGCAATTATCCACTAGTTTCATTCTCTTCAGCTCCACTTGGATATTGAATCTTGCTCTAATTCTCCTGACATGTACAAATATGATAGATAGCAAATAGTATTAAAAAAAAAAGCTGTTAGTCATGTGAACTTCACAAAATCTCATTTGTTTACTGCATAGGAGGATAGGGGCCTAGGTAGGGTATAATGAGCTCCTTCCCACCAAAAATTTAATCTTTGTAATTTAGCCTTATGGATATCTTTGCTTATTAGTTAGAGTTGCAAGTGACATCTACCATATGTGCATGTCTCTAATCAGTAAAGTAATCAGTGATTCAATTAAAAACATGTGGGAAAATTCAGACCTCATGATGTACGTGGTTAGACGTTTATTGGTGAACCATAAGCCATTTTAGGCTCAAAGTGAAGGGGTTAAATCTTCCTAATTCTTTATATTTCAAATGTCTGTTTCAGCTATGTACAATTAAATACAATAAAAATGTTGAACCATTCTCATTCTGCATACTTCTTGTTTTATAAACTCATTTGTCAAAATAAACTATTCTAACTACACAATACACATTACGAAACAGGACATGAATCTACTCTGATGTGACCATTCCTAAGTTCCTTGTTAACGCTTCTCTTTCCTAGAATTATTTCCATTAAGAATACCACTACTGATATACTCTTCCTTATTAAATAACATTTCACTAAGAATCTATTTTCAACCTCTCTTCACTGCTTTACTAGCACTGAGTCAAGCAATTATTACCATCTTTTTACTGTTAATCATGTTTAGCACTCATTGCTTCATATTCCTCCAAGAGTACTTTCACTTTCTCCTAGATGAATTTTCATGTGACTTAAAGCAAGACATATAAACAAATTAAATAATCATGAAAATTTTCAGAAAATATATACGAGCAGAAGAATTCCACAGAACATCTGTAATTCTGAAACATCCAAAATCCAAACACCTACACATTTAGGATTCTTGCCAAAATGGTGCACAAGTTTCTTAAGTTTGAATTTGAGAAAGTAGTATTACAAGTTTTTATATTATTTTTGTGGTTTTGGCCATTTTTTGTCTTTAAATAGTATCCAACAAGCATTCTAACCCTAGAACTTTATCTCTCTTGTAATTACTTTAAATTACTGTACATTACACTTGTTAGATGAAGAACCGAAGAAAACCTTTGGTTAAATATAAAAAGTTAACGTTTATAAATGCTTTACATAGTATATATTTACATATATTACATAGAAATAACATTTACTTACCAGAAAATACACTGGAAAGATCAGTATCGATAATCTAAGAAAATCTAAAATCTAAACACTGCTTGGTCCCCAAGAATTAGGACACAAGATCTTATACCTACAGTATGACTAAAAACTAAACATGATAATAAATATAATGAAAACTAAAGCTAATGAGCAGCTGGTGGGATGTCTGATCACTACCTTGTGGAAGAAAGGGTAAAGATTTGTTAAGGTTTTAAGAAAAGAGGAAATACTATCGGTGAGAAGAGAGTGGTGAAGGTAAGTGAGCTTGGAAAAAAGACGTGAAAATATACCAAGAGAGATAGTGTAGAATGGCAAATGGTGCAAGTAAATGAAGCAAGGGAGGTAGATGAGGAATGGCAGGTATTCAGGAAAGCAGTACTGAAATGTGCAATAGATGCATGTGACATGTGAAAGGTGGGCTGATTAGAAAGAGTGATGGGTGACGTAAAGTTGCTCGTGATGAAAGAAATAGGGAGGCATTTGGGTGGTATTTACAAGAAAGGAGTGCAAGTGACTGGGGGATGTATAACAGAAAGTGGCAGTGGCAGGAGCTCAAGAGGAAGGTGAGGGATTGAACTAGAGGGCAAATGAGAGCTGGGTTTAACAAGTATCAGTAAACTTTAGGGACAATAAGATGCTTTGGCTGGGATTAATGATAATAAGGGAAAAACATGAACACCAACAGGAACATCTGTGATAAAGGCAAAAGGGAAAGTGGTAAAAGGTAGTGATGAAGTGAGGAGACAGAGTGAGTTTACGAAACACTGTTGAATGTGTTTCGTGATACGGTGGCAGATGTAGGATATCTGGATCGGGGTGGCATACGAGGTGAGAGTCATGGAGAAAGGTTTGATGAAGAGAGAAGAGGTGATGAAAACCTTATGAAGGATGAAAATTGGCAAGGTGGCTGGAGTGAATGGTATTACAGTTGAATTTATTAAGAAAGGGGGCGACTGTGCTGTTCATTGGCTAGTTTGGATTTTCAGTGTATGTACATATCATGGTGAGAAGCCTGAGGGTTTGTGGAATGCAGGTATTGGGCCACTGTATAAAGGCAAAGGGGATAAAGGTGAGAGTGCAAAATACAGAGGTATAAATTTGATGAGTGTACTTTGTAAGTTGTATGAAAGGGTGGTGACTGAGAGAGTGAAGGAATGTATAGAGCATCAGACTGGGGAGAAAGTGTGGTTTCAAAAGTGGTTGAGGACGTGTGGATCAGGAGTTTGCATTGAAGAATGTGCGTTTGAGATACTCTGAGAAATGGATGGTTTAACAGAGGTGAGGGACAGGTTAGTTGGGGGTGTGAGTTTTCATGGAGAAAACTTGGAGGAAGTGAAAAGTTTTAGATACCTGGGAGTTGACATGGCAGCAAATGGAAATATTAGAGGCAGAAAGGAGTCATAGGGTGGGTGAGAGTGTGAAGGTTCTGGGAGCATTGAAGAATGTGTGGAAAGAGATTGTTATCTGAGAGGGCAAAATTGGGGATGCTTGAAGGTTCAGTAGTCCCAACATTACAATATGGGTGCGATGCAAGGGTTACATACAAGACTGCACGGAGGAGGGTGGGTGTGTTGTAAGTAAAATGTTCGAAGACAACATGTGGCATTGGTAATTTGATCAAGTAAGTAATGAAAGGATAAGAGAGAGGTGTGATGATAAAAAAAAGTATGGTTGGCATAGCTAAAGAGGGTGTGCTGACATGATTGAACATATAAAGAGAATGAAAGAGGAAATATTGACAAAGAAGATATATGTGTCAGAAGTGGAGGGAACAAGGATAACTGAGAGACCAAACTGGAGATGGAAGAATGGAGTGAAAAGGATTTGAGCGATTGGGGCCTGAACATGCAAGAGGGTGAATTGGACTGATGTGGTATATGGGGGTCAACATGCTGTCAATAGACTGGACCAGGGAATGTGAAACATCCAGGGTAAACCAAGGAAGAGTCTGTGGGGCGTGGTTGTGGACAGGAAGCTGGAGTTTCGGTGCATTACACATGACAGCTACAGAACTGATATGAGCGGAGGCAGCCTTTTTTTATCTGTTCCAAGTGATATCTCGCTAATGCGGGAAACAGTGACAAAGTATGGAAAAAAATCTAAAGCAAAAATTAAAACTTTAGATATCCATGTCCAACAGGATACAAAAGGCATCAAAACTTCCACATCCATTCACTGTTCAAAAGCATAAGCTTCTAGATTTCCACCCTTGCAAAAATCATTAGTCTGTTTTGTTTGAACCTTCACCTCAGATATAAACAGCTTAAGCCTTCACTTAATCATACTCACAAATGGTTGTTTTTCTAAAGCATGACACTACTATCTTTATTTTCAGACTCTAATCCATTACATTCCAAGTCATACAAATAAATAACATTACAAACAAGAAAATTCTAAAACTGGTTCCCATCCTCCTCCCTATGATCCAGACAAAAATCACAATTCAGGATACTGTAGTACTGTCATAAACACATCAAACATTATGGTCAAATCCTAAACTGCAGCTTACCTGAGGTACCATCACATGGTGCTCCCTTATGTACTCTAAGAGTGAATGACTGATTGTTCCATATATACTGATGGGTGTACTGAGCAACATGGGCAAGCATTTTGGTGGCTAGTTCTTCTAAATTCACCTCCTCCACAATTGGGGTACTGTCCTCACGATGAGGAAACAGCCAGTAGCGTATTGTCTCATCATTATCCACACCCCGCTGGTTAAATGCACTGAAAGCCATATTAAATCTGTGAAGAGAAAAACATATCAAACACTAGAGCATTTTATATAAGACTAGCTATTTTCACAGAAAGACTATATAAGGTTAAACAATGATATGATGAGAAACACTCAAAGATATATTTCCATCAGGGAATGTGAAGCGGCTGAGGGAAACCATGGAAAGGCCTGTGGGGCCTGGTTGTGGATAGGGAGCTGTAGTTCTGGTTCACTACACATGAAAGCTACAGAATAGATGTAAGTGAATGTGTCACCAACTTGCATACGTGGGAAATGGCAATCAAGTATGAAAATAATATATATTTCCAATGGTTTTTTAAATGTGAACAACAAATTCCTAATTAAAACACACTGATTAAGATAATAGCAACAACTGCAACATTAATGATAAGGTCAGTAACTTTCCCTGACTTGACATTTGTTTACCTAACGTACATCTTAAATGACTTCAATTACTTTATTGAGAGCAGTTTATATATGATTTCCAGCCTCTGCACAAGTACAGACATCTCCAAAAAGAAGCCCCTTTCATTCAAGTGGTTCTTCATATTGCTTTTCTACTTAATTTTCTGTCATCCTCTTTACCTATCATATGTCCTTTCAAGTCAAACTTTCAAAGGGAAGCTTTTCTCTATCAAGTACACATAGGACAGATACCACAATATGGCTATCCATCAATTCATCCACCATATGGCTACCTGATTCATGCTTGAATCACTGCAGCCAGCACATGTTTATTTGGCACTAAGATGTGTATCTATCATAAGAGTTGCTGAGTGAACTCATACACACAAAAACAACAGGAAGTTTGAAACATAGAAATCACATGACATATTGAATGGGTGTAAACAGAAGATACGACATTTTTGTGGGCCTTCTGCTGCTTTATACGGGTATATTCCTACAGCCTTATGATGTCTCACTGGTCATGCCCTGAAACACTGCAATGAAGTGGCTTCTGGTATAGGACTTAAAGTACTTTTATTAGGGAGTTTGGCCTAAAGATACAAAAGGTTACATGTCAATATATTTTCTACTAATCAAACAGTAAGCAAAAGTAACTTCTTGTTAGATTTGAACACATATCTGCAAAGCTATGATGAGAGAGGTACTTTAATGCCAAACAATTATCATTAAGTAGTTTAACGACGTGAGGACAAAAGCTACGAGTTAATAACCAATTAGGTTAGGTGCCAGTAAATACCTAAAAATGATTATTTCAAGTAACTGAGAGCATTATGATATATTTTCCATGATTATTTCAAACACAGAAGTGTTTGAATATGTTATGTTTCAATTTTGAAAAACGAAAAAAAAGAAATTTTAAGAGTTAAAATACACCCAAACTATTACCTACAATTTTTGGTATTTTTCTCGGAAAAACAGATTTCCTTCAAAACCTCATTATAAGTACTATTTTTCATGTTTCATACAAATCTGGGGTTAAAACATCGTTCGGTCATCTTAATGACCTTTAATTAAGCTGTTAAATGAAGACAATTTTTCAGTATTATCCGATTATTTGTATCATATTTACTGGGTATGTATCAGTAACTGAGAGGATTATGATAAATTTTTCCATGAATATTTCAAATATAGAAGTGTTTGAATATGTTACATTTCAAATTTGAAGCAAAAAGTTATCTGAGCTAAAATATATACTGAACTATTATTACCTGCAGTATTTGGTATTTTCCTAAAATAGATTTCTGTCAAAACCCTCATTATAAGGAATATTTTTCATGTTGAATACAAATCTGGGGTTATTACGACCTTTAATTAAGCTATTAAACGAAGTCAATTTCAAAGCATATATTACAACATATTATTCATGATTATTTCAAGTACAGAAGTGTTTGAACATGTTATGTTTCAATTTTGAAACAAAACATTTTTAGACCTAAAATATAACTGCAATTTTTTGGCATTATTCCTGGAAAAAATAGATTTCTTTGAAAACCCTCATTACAAGGAACATTTTTCATGCTGAATACAAATTTGGGGTTAAAGTATTGTTTGGTCATCTTGATGACCTTTATTTAAGCCATTAAATGAAGTCAATTTCAATGCATTATCTAATCATTTTCATCGTATTTACTTGGTACTTACCGATAACTGAGAGCAATATATTATCACAAGGTTACACACAATTAGGTGCCTGAAATATTTGGCCTTTTTTCGGTAATTTTGGATGCTGATTCTAAATATGCCATCAGTTTTTCTCAATTAGCTCTGGTTATCGAGATATGATATACCCTTAATTGCTATGCATACAACCGCAGAAACAAGGAATGTTTACTACAAATCAATATTGTTGCCTTTTCGATAAAAAAAAAATGACTTCACATAAGTAGGATTTGTTTATGATTAAAATACATCCATAGAATCAGTCAATGAAAACAACAAGCATAGAAAGTTACATATCATCGATACAATATTCATTTACTCAAACATCTCGTGTTTCAAAGACTTCTTGTGGTGAGCTGCCCCAAGTCGAATGGTCCAGCAGTAATCCGCCATCATATGAGTATCCCATTGTCCCCGGTATCTTTCTTCCATGGTTCTTAAATCTTAGTAGAATCATTCACCCTGTTCCTCACTTAGGTCACCAAGGTTGTCTGGGAAACAACCCAAGTGGCTCTGGAGGTAATGCACTTTGATGCTCAATTTACAGCCAAGTTGACAGAAAGAAGAGAGCATGTTCTCCATGAGTTCAGAGTAGTTATCTGCTTTGGTTTCCAAGAAAATTCCTCACAACCAGAGTGAACAAAACCATGCATCTGCCTCAGCATTATTCACTGAATCTTGGAAAAGTGGGTCTTTCATGAGTTCTCTGATTTGTGGCCAATGGAAAATACCTGCCCTCAGCTTCTCCATGCTCAGCGGTGGAAATTTTCTGCATATGTAGTCAAAGCAGTCCCTTTCTTTGTTCAAAACCTTCAAAAACTTTATCATTAAACCTAGTTTGATGTGCAGTGGTGGTAAAATGATCTTATCTCTGTCAACCACGGATTCTGCAATAACACTTTTCTTCAACCACCATGTTTTCTCTTAGAGGCCACTGTTTTCCCACCCAGCGCTCATCCTTAGTGCTACTATCCCAGAGACAAATAATGGTGGGATACTTGGTGTATCCACTCTGCTGACCCAAGAGAAAAGTCACCATCTTAAGATCCACACAGATTAGTCACTGGTGATCGTGGTATGATATCTTCTGTAAGACCAGGGTGAATCGTTTTTGCTGTTCAGTCACCTTAGTTGAGTGACCAGTTCTAATTTATCCATATTTGTTGCCATTGTGTAGAAGCACACATTTCAAGCTCTGCTTAAAACTAACTATGCTCATAAGAGGTATATTTATTGATAAGTACATTATCTCAAAAACTATAGCTGCTAGAAGGAAATGTACATCATAATCTTATTCAGTGGCATGAATATACCTAGAATCATGTTTAAAATCTGAGACACCAAGAAATTTTCTAAATTTGTTCCCCTGTGATATATTTTAACCCCAGATTTATATTCAGCATGAAAAATACTCATAATGAGGTTTTGAAGGAAATCTATTTTTCCAAGAAAAATACTAAAAATTGCAGGTATATTTTGGCTCAAAAAACTTTTTCTTTCAAAACTGAAACATAACATATTCAAACACCTCTATACTTGAAATAATCATGAAAATATGTCATAATCCTCTCAGTTACCAATATATACCAATATATAGTGAACACAAAG
>JAUUDY010525314.1:0-10510 GCA_032361765.1 Panulirus inflatus | reverse complement strand
TTCCAGCCGCCATATGACCTCTTGATATACAAGTTGAACGAATTTTATTATTTTTAGTTTGCTGATTTAGCATAGGAAGTCACAGATAGCGCCTAGTGCTATTGACACTAACCCCCTTGTAAATACCCTACCACAGGCTGTCATGGGGTAGTCTCTCAGATAGTCTTGAGCATGCCTTCTCCTAGGGTGGATGTTCTACTTCCAGTTTCCTTTGGAAAGAAGTCCTCTTTACCCCACCTTGGTGTTTTAGAATTTATTTTCAATCAAGAAAGATTTTCTTTATATCTTTTGTCCACAACTACAAGCAATTACATTTATGATGGCAGAAACAGGATCGAACAATTGCAGCATCGAATCAAGAATTTCCAACATTTTGGTGGATCCCTGTGGAATGCTGGTGTTTGCTGTGGTTCCTGTTTTGGCCAACTTTGTGTTGTAGAAGTATTATGCTAATAGCCTGCTCTCTACAACCAACACTTGGCAGTTGTGAAGTTAAGTTGTGAACTATAAACAGCAACCCAAACCACGCTGAGACCTCGTAGCATGAGCAGCACACAACCCCTTGTCACATTTCACATCTTCACTTTACCACTCAGTTGCTACCAGACTGCCTCCACAAGGTTCTGGATGATGCCATGTTACTCCTGACAACGTCATCAATGCTACTTTGCTCCTGACAACAACATTGGCATTCGCATCCTGCTGAGGGTCTTCTCAACTTCCACACTTCATCATCCAGGAAAACTTCTCATAATGGATATGTAGTGTGATACTGTACTACTTTGAGGATTTATGAATCTTAATTGTAAACTTCAAGCAGCTATCCAAACCATGCTTAGACCACATAGCGTGAACAGCTACCCAAATCACTCTGCAACCATGTAGTGTGAGCAGCACATTGCCCCTCATCATGCTTCACATCATCATTGATCCACACTCAGACTACTTCTGCAAGATTACGGACAATGCCACTTTACTCCTGTTGACGACATCGGTACTCGCATCCTGCTGAGGGTCATATATATGTCCACACTTCGTCATTTAGGAAAACTTCTCATTACAGTTTCATGGTGTGATGTGCAATTGTAAGGATTTATGAAAATTAGATAGAATGTTAAAGACATGGCTAATTCAGAAGCACCTTCATGTGTAATCCGTAAGTTAGTGCATAAATGTATTATTTATAGTTAGTTTGAGGGAGATAGCGAGGATTTAGAGTTGTGGTTTACAAATACATAAAACTCCGCCTCTGATGGGGTTAGGACTCCCTCAGATAGTGATTTGATTAGGAAACTCTAAGCCTAATGGACTATAAGCATGGAAGGGCCAAGGAATTTTCCCTAAAACCAGAACTCATAAGTGTAACTAAATGGGAAAAATTTAAACATATTTGGACAGAATTTTCTAGGCATGAGGAGAGGGATAATGTGTTAGCAGTATTTAAAGAAATGTTTGAGTTAGATGTTATTGTTGAGAAAGATGATAGTTTCTCTTTAAACAAAGTTGCCAACCTGGGATAGAGATTTGATTGGGCGTTGAGGGGTATGTCATGGATGGACTGACAGATGAAAGTCTAGGCACCTGACTCAATCCTTGATGATTAATGGCACCCTACCAGTGGCAAAACACAGAATTATGATCAGTAAGAAGATTGAATTGCATACATGAGTATCAGAATTGTCATCTTTTATATGTAGATATGGAGGATATGAGACCTCAGTCATAGCTGTAATTAGTAAGATCCCATCAAAATTTGAGAAACATAATGTAAGGGTTCCAATTGGTCCTTTACAGTACTTGCAACCTCAAAATTATACAGGACAGCTTAGACAAGGGACAGCCAACTGATCCTCATATTCGCACATATACATCACATGTCTCGGACATAAAACCATTGGCCCATACCGCCACAGTGCTAATACTGCAAGCTGACAGAACATTACAGATTTGCTTGTCCAAGCTTAACGGCACAATCTTCCCAAAGATGTTGTTCCTATCATAGACAACAACCCACAACATGAGACATTGCAGACAACTTCAAGCATGCTCTAATCCATGGAGATTTACGAACATATGGGAGACCCCTCAACCCAGTTTGATGCACGGGAAGTTTTCAGCCAGCCTCAGGCTCAGCTGATTTAGCACTGAACTTGCAACCAGCTGACAACAGACAGCTAAGTTCATTTACTTCAGAAAATTTAGTTAAACCTCATACAGTTGTAGAAGATCAATGAGTAAATAATGAGTTTCAGAACTTAGTTGTAAATGGGACTACAGGGCCATTGATTTTTGCCAAACTTAGTGAGATACCAGTAAAGGTTTTTATAGATACTAGAGCAGAAGCCATCTTGATTAGATTAAATTGCATTAAAAGACTGCATAAGGGATCAGTACAAGAATGTGACATTGGAATGTTTAGTGAAGCTGGGGTGTCCGGACAGCCATTAAAGATTTTTTTTGTACATATTCATCATTTCCCGCTTTAGCGAAGTAGCATCAAGAACAGATGACTAAGCCTTAGAGGGAAAAATCCTCATTTATCCCAATTATGTGTTTCTTCTTTTGGAAAACTAAAACAGGAGGGAAGGATTTCCAGCCCCCTATTCCAAACCTTTTAAGTGCCTTCAATGACATGCAGGGAATATGTGGGAAGTATTCTTTCTCCCCATCCCTAGGGATAGGCTGTTGAAGATATTAGGAAAAGTATCGTCTGTTTCCTTGCGCTACCTCACTAACGCAGGAGACAGCGACTAAGTATAATAAAAAAAGAATCTAGAATTACAAGTCTTAGAACTATAAGGCTGCATTGCTCAATTGTCGATTGGGTAAAATTTAGAGATGTTTTAATGGGTATCGCTACTATACGAGAACCCAGTAGTTGTTCAGGGACATAAGGTATCAATGATAACTTGTGGTAAATTATCAAGATTTTACTTGACCTACACATCCTTCTTTAGTACCCCCTCTGGAACCCACTAGAAAACAAATACGTTAAGGTCTTTCATACTCTTGCTTAATGCACGAGGAAAATTTCCCTACTTATTTAAATGTATGTATGGACTCGAGAGAGATATATTTCTCATCCTGAGTTTCTTAAGGGGCGTTTTTACTTGACATAATACTAAGTTCCATACTCTTAAGAAAATGGTGGTAAAAGTAGCTGCTCCATGCATGAGAAGTCTCTTGTGCAGCATTTAAGAACCCAACTCACTCAGTTTAAAGAGAATCTTTGTAGAACCGACGCCCCATGAGATGAGCGATGGAACTCTGTCCTTCTACCTGGCCAGTAGAATGACAAGGACCTTTCCTTGTCCAAGGGGACCTATCTAGTCGACTTTTCCATATTCAAACCACCGGTCAGAGAATTTGGAATTGTCACTAGAGAAGATATAGTTTGTTCTACACATTACCTTGATGGAATGGTTCCAATGCCCCAATGATGGGAATGTAATATTAACTCTAAACTGGTAAACTTACTGAATGTGTGTAGAAATACAGTGGGTTTTGGAAGGGGAACCTTTAGAATTTACTTTTTATATTTCTCACTACATTTCCCTTGAACCTGGTGCATGCTTAATCAAATTTCCTGACTATAGACTCCCTCATTCCCAAAGACAGACAGCAGATAAATGTATGAATGAGATGTTGCAACCTGGTTTAATTCAGTCGGGTAGCTTTCTTTGGAATGCCCAGCTTATCTTAGTACAAAGAAGGATGGGACTTAGAGGCTTGTGTTAGACTATAGACGGTAGAAAAAGGGTTACTATCCCAAATAGATTTCCTTTACTTGTACAAGGTGTACTTTTTCAACAATTAGGGGATAAGGAATTTTTCACCTTTGGTTTGTTACACTCTTTTTGGCAAATACTATTGGATGATGCCAATAAACCAAGGATTGCATTCGGCTGCCTTGCAGATCACTGGGAGTTAACAAGGATGCCTTTTGGACTGACGGCATTGTCCATAACCTTATCAAGGCTCATGACAAAGATTTTTAGAAATTTGATAGGACAGACATGCTTATTATGATTAACAGTTCCATCCAGTCTACAGATTCACCATGGTTATTTCCCAATCTTAGTGCCACCATTGTTGGGGGCTGCACTACCCTTATAAATGTCAGACATGCACTACCCCTGTGAATGTCAGACAGAACTTAGAACTTTTAGTTGAACCCTTAAGGATGGTCCTTGATTTAGATTGTAGAAACAGTTGGAGTCCAGTGTGAAGGTATAGTGCAAGCCCAGGAGATTCTCTGTAATCCCTCAGTGTTAGGGACCCAATACAATAATGTACACTTGAAATAAAGATCAGGAATTTAAAGAATAGCTACTATAATGCATTATAACTAATTTAACTTTAGCTAATTATCACCTGTACTGCTTCCACTTCCAGCATTTGCTCACCTCATGCATCTGATTCAGGCCATAGTAATTCAAATTTCTGTTGTCCAAAAGCAGAGACATGTAAACTATATCAGGTTGAGCATTTCCTTTTATTTGTGAATCATTCTTACATAGAAGCTGTCATTTTAGTAAGCAGACATTTACTTTTAAGGATTATTCTAAATTAACCCTTCCTAGTGTAGGGAATTTGTTACATTAAGAAATTCATATCATATTCTTTAGTTTTAGATGTTAATATCTATATATGTTTCCAGAAAGAGTGTTAGTTATCTACTAGTATTTAATGGTTTTATCAAGCAGGGAGGGACAGAGACTAACACTCGCTCTAACTCTTGCAACATCCAAACTTGAAGTCGTGTACAAAAAGGGAGTTTTTAATTGAAGTTTGACTCCATAGTTAATAGACTAGTGCCAATAGAAGTGCAGTGCTGAATAGCCATAGAAGCTTCATTGTTTGGCTTATAAGCCTAGATTCTATAATCCAATCCAATAGCAACATGTGAAGTTGTCTACAATTCAGAAGTCAAAGAAAACCCTTTGACCTCAGAAATTCTAGGAAAACTCGACCTGAAGTAGACAATGTTAAACCTAACATTACAACGCACTTGTTGATGTCAGAAAACTATTTCTTGTGAATAATATTAGACCTAGTATTTGTGATGAATTTGATCTTAGTGACTGTAGTGTTAAAACTATTCTGGAACCTTGAGCGTATAGTACATCATGTAGCAGGCTGAGAAACCAACTGATGAGGATGAACTCTGTTTTATATACTTTTTTGGGCTCTAGTATTAAGACATATGTACCCAAGATTTCAATACCATGATTACTTTAGATTATTCAGTATAGACTCGAGTTCTTTGGCCATGTCACTCAGAGGTACATGAGGATGTTTGATGGAAGTTCCTGAGTGAATGTGATATATTCCTTACCCAGCTCATTAGCGATAAATAAGAGAACTGCAAGAGCCAGCAGTTTTAATGACTTGCTTGAGGCTGAATTGTACAGCATTCTTCATGAAGGTTATACACTCTTTACACTATTCACTCAGACTTAAGTGCTTCATTTTTTGCTTATCACCAAACTTGCTGATTTTGTAAACAGAATGGGTGTAGAGCATTCCATCTACCATATGGCCTCTTGACATACAAGATGAGCTAATTTTTCAAAGCTTGTTCACACTTACGTTTGCTGATTTACAATAAGAAGTCATAGATAGTGCCTTATGCTCTCGACACTAACTCTTTTGAAAAAAAACCTATCACAGGCTGTCATGGGGCAATCTCTCAGAGAGTCTTGAGCAGGTTTCCACCTGGGGCAGATGTTCTGCCTCCAACTTCCCAGGGACAGAAGTCTCCCTCTCTACTCCACCTTCTTGAAACTAATTTATGATAAAGGAAGATTTCCATTATGTCCATTGTTCATGACTACAAGCAATAACATTCCATCAGGATTTCTTATAAAAAGGATTAAGGAGATGTTGCACAACAAACCTGTTATTAGAATTTTAAAAAGTGATAGTGAAAAGTTATTTGAACTTCATGCCAGCTTCTTTGCCTTATTTATCATTGGCTATTACTGGTGTGCTGTAAGATATCTAGATCATTGCTAGTCCATAGGTACAAGACATTCTGGTTGGATTTGTAATTCTTATAATTGGGTGATTGTTGAAGTAATTTTTCTGGTTGTTCTTGATTTCTCATGTTTATTGAGCAGAATGTAGGAACAATCAATATTCACTTCCTCTGGTTTGATTTGCATACTTCTGTAGTTCAGAAATTATTGGATCTTTGTGTCAAGTAGAGAAAAAATTCAGGTTTACAAGACATAATTCATAATTCTTACACTGTGAGGAACTGCAGAGATATTGTTACTGTCACATGTGCACCGTTGCCCCATGCTTAACTAAATGTGTGTTTTTTTGGGGAGTTTCAAATATGAGAATTAGTGTGAGATTGAGTGGTGAAATAGAGCCAAGGGTAAGGGGTATGTGTTTACACTATACCCCTGGCCTTTGTTGGGCCACATACATCATCTGTGCTTTGTTGTTTGTTGAGCTTGGCTGGTTTTACCATTGTGGCTGTATTCACAAGCATATTGTCTGGGATAGTTATGAACACTTTAAAATGACATGTTGGTTTTGAGAATTGCCTTTACAATTGTGCTGTGGCTAAGTTCAGAAACAAGTTTTTCCTTTTTATTACATAAACACCAATGCTGCTTTTTCTTGTGAAAGTTTTTTGTTTGAGTATTTTAGCTTCATTGGGTTCTTTTTGGTATTGTTATGTATTCAGGCTTCTAATCATAGTCCAGCACCTAACAGTTTTTGTTAGAATATTTTTCATATAGTGTTATTGCTGCTCATGTGTTCAGTGTTTACATGTTTTGCATACCACTCAAGATCATTTAAGAATTTGCAAATCATGGACCAAGTTAACTGTATAGACTTATTTCACTAACAGTCAGAGACTGCAAAGTCAATTTTAATAAAGATCATCATATTCCAGACTTTGTGAGCTACTATACTTTGCCATCAACGGTTATGCATCATCCAACGTACAAGTCTTTGAAAGCTGCTTACTCTTTTTACAACGTCTCCTCTGCCACGCCATGGAAGGTTCTGATGAAGGATGCTCTGATCACAGCAAAGAATGTAGGAATTAAATTTTTGTAAAATGTTTTCTGCAAACTATTCATTGTTTAAGCCAGAATAAAGTATGACTACCTGTTGAATCAGTGTAGCACATTGCCTGCATATAGTGAATTCTCCTCTGAAATGGGACTCTCTTTTTTTGTGTTACCTCTGCACATGTGCCAGAATCTAATGTTGGTCATTATCTTCATTTGGTGTACCAGATGCTTACAATATTTATTAATGAATTAATTTGGAGCTTCATAGATATGTTTATTAAATAAAGTCAGATCTGCTGCTTACATTATGATCAGAATAGATATATGGATAAGCTTTTCATGGAAAGAAAAAACAAGGTATCAGTTGAGTAAAATGCTCAAGAAATTTACGAAAAGATCACTTTGCATATTTCTTTGCAGGGATTTATCGGATAGATGAATGAGAGTAGTGTATAATACAGGAAATGATGTAATTGAGAAGATTTGCAGATGAAATTTTGAAGTTAACATTGTGATAGATGACAGGATGATAAGATACTTTGTTCCACGGTAGGTCATGATGGGAGAGAGACTGCACAAGATTTGGTTGGAGTCAGTGAATCAAACTGTTATATGGGTATATATGTAGATGGTATTGGAGAAGTGATGTGCATTTTTTAGGCAGAGGAAGTGAATCCTGGAAGGAGGTAGAACAAACAAGATTGAATGAGTATTGTGAATTGGTCATTTAGGTTTAGTGATATTCAGGGTCATGTTACCAAAGCTAGGGACCAAATGAAACGTAAGTATATTGTGTATGATACAGAAAAAGAGCATGTATACATGTATCCTATATTACAGAATGGATGAGCTTATAGAGTGAATCAGTATGAAGTGTTTTGTTTATAGATAAGTTTTTTATACAAATTTTGTTGTATTTAGTATAAGGTAGGGTACTATATTTATGAAAGTACTATCCACATATCTTGCATGTCACAGAAGGCAACTAAGTAGGGCAGGAGCAGGGAGCTGGAAATCCTCCCTCCCAGTATTAATACTTTTAAAGAAGGAATGGAAAAGGGAGCCAATTAAGTATTTTCCCCCAAAGGCTTTGTTTTCTGTAACTGTTGCTATCTTCCTCAGGCAAGAAATGGTGAACAAGTACAAATTTATTAAGTTTCAGCACCTAGAGGGATACTTTTACTAGAGCATCCAAGTCTCACCCTGCCTTCTCATGGTGACGTTATTACACCCCTTAGGGTTGGAACTAAAGGGGGAGTCATTGCCCAGATACTTAAGGGCAATACATTTACTTATAGACAGTCACCTATTTTAGAGCCTAGCTGCCTTTGTAAGCACATCGCTGGAGTTACTTGCTGCCAGTGCCCTGCCAAGGATGAGGCACAAAAGGCTAAGAAGCAGCACTGGAGTCTACCAATTACGTCAAGGGTTAAAAGAGACAAGTGACTGGGGATGATGGCACTGAATGTGAATGGGATGACTGGTGATAGTAAAAGAAGGGAGATTGTGGAGAGGTTCAAAAGTTGTAGCATGGATGTGTTAGGGATTGGGGAAACCCATATCCTTGGACAGGGGGTGTGGGGTGAAAATGAAAATGGTTAATGCGAGTTATGGGAGGGCATGGAAGGTTGTTTGGTATGGATGGGAACGAGTGAAAATTATCAGGGAAGAGGAAAAGAAGGATGTGCAATTCTGCCATCCACAGAGTATGGGAGGGTGTTACAGACCATAGATGGAATGGGTCAACAGTAGTGTAGATGAAAGGAAAGATTGGGATTGTGAAGGCTGCATGAGTATGTGTATATGCTCATGTGAATATGAAGACTGTATGAGGTAAGGATAAAATGAAGCTTTTCTGGAGAAATTTGAATGGCTGTATAAATGGATTTGAGAATGAGAGAAACATGGTCGTATTGGTTGATATAATTGCAAAAGTGGGATTTAATGAAACTGGTGAGATAGTTGGAAAATGGGGAGTGCCTGGAGTAAATGAGAATGGAAGTCATCTGGAGGATGTTTGTGCTTAGAGGGATTTATTCCATGCAAACACCATTTTTCATCACAAGATGATCCAAAGTTACACATGGATGAAGAATGATGGAAGAGAAAGGCAAAAGGCTTTGAGTGGCTATGTGGCAGTGGATGAAAGATTGAGAAAGGACGTGCTAGATGCTAGAGTTGTAAGAAGATTCTTTGGAGACTGATCATTTTGTGGTTCTTGTGGGGATGAGGATCAGGGAAAAGTGGAGGTATGGAAAGGGAAAAGTGTTGGCAAGAAAATGAATCAAAAAATGCAGGAAGGAATATGAAAGAAAGGTAACTGAAATCTTAGATGGAAGTGCAGTGAATGTAGGAATGCAGTCATGTGTGAATGAGTTTTTTAGAATGTATAGAGAAATACTTTAAAGGGTTGTAGAATCAGCAGTTGGATACATGGTTGTGAAGTACAGGAATAAAAAGGGCAATGTATGGTGGATAGAAGAGATTAGAAATACTGTAGAAGAGAAGAAAAAAGCAAATGGTATATTGCTTGATAGAAATGTACCAGTGGAAGTTCAGCAAAGGAGGAGGGAAGAATGCAAAATATGCAAGCGGAATGTTAAGCCAATAGAGGAAAGCAAAGAAAGAGTAGATGAAGATTTTGGGAGGAAATTAAGTGGAAAGTTTCAGAATAATAAGAAACTATGATGGAAGGAGGTGAAAAAGGAAAGAGGTGGATGTTATATTGGAAATGATGATGTGAGAAGTAAGGAAGGGGAGTTGCTGGGTCAAAAGGAGGAAGTTAAAGGAAAAGGGAAAGGACATTTTGAAGAACTGATGAATGTGGGAGAAGGGGAGGCAGCAGTTGTTACATGCGTGGGTATGAAGGATGGAGGGAAGAGGATACAAATTCAAAGGCCTATAGCAAAAAAGGAGGTAAGAAGGGCAATATAATGAGGCTGAAGATAGGAAAGGTACCTGGAGTGGATGGGATTACGGCTGAAATTCTGAAGTATGGAGGAGGAAGTGTGATAGAGTGGATGCATCTTGAATGTAATTTGGCAGGAAAACAGAAGGTTGTGCCAGAGGATTGGGTGAAAGCTGTTATTGTTCCTTTATTCAAAGGAAAAGGAGCTAAGGATGTCTGTATAGATTCTAGGGGAATAAGTCTGTTAAGTATACCAGGAAAAGTGTCTGCAAGAATTTTAATTGACAAATTGATGCAAGTGACTGAATTCAGAATAAGTGAAGAGCAAGGGGGTTTGAGGAAAGGTAGGGGATGTGTGGATAAAATTTTTCTAGTAAAGATGATTGTGGAAAAGTATGTAGTGAAAGATAAGAAGTTGTATGCAGCTTTTATGGACCTGGAGAAAGCGTATGACAGAGACAAGTGGAATGCTTTATGGGATGTGTTAAGGATATATGTTATAGGGGGGCAACTGTTGGATGGTGTGAAAGCCTTCTTTTGAGGCAGGGTTGCATGATGTCATCGT
>JAUUDY010525203.1:0-10510 GCA_032361765.1 Panulirus inflatus | reverse complement strand
ATGAAACTTTACATCATGTAATGTACAGCAAATCACCACTAAATTTACATTGTATAAACCATAGAATTTGGTTTGTAAAAACTTCCTGTGGTTTTCGAAAGGGCAGAAGTATCCCGCCCACCTTGGTCTTGAGCTCATTTGTGATGGATCAGCTGGTTGCTATCATGAACCTCCAGTTATGTCACGTCTCAACTGTATATTTTTAGCTGAATGGCTGCTTGAACCAATAAACTGTTCTTTTTTTATCTGTTTATCTTCGTGTTGACCTGTTGTCCCGCTAGGTGGACGTGGCTGTCTTCCTGAGTGCTGCAGGAGCTTCGTGGTTCCTAGAGCAAGAGAGGGAACAAGTAATGTATAGTCATTATAAACAACAGGACCAAGGTTATCTCACTGTGAGCGCATGGTTGGTACATCATGATTGAGTTCAGAGTTTTGTATCCTGGAAATCTTTTATCTGGCGCCAGCCTCTTGTAAATATTCTGAAAGGTGAATCATTAATAAATGCCGTGTTTTTTATGAATAATAATGATGCATTCAAATGGTTTAACTATGATTTCTCTAATGGACTAGAGATCATGATATATTTGCGGCTAACATGATTAGAAGTAGAGTGTTGCAGTATATAGCAGTAGCTAATGATGGTGGGCCATATACAGAGTGAGATTATATGTAAACTTTGCATTATGTTTAACATCTATAAATGATGTTTATGATTTTCTGTTTGGTGATTATAAGTTGACATCGACAGCTTTACTGACCCTGGCTGTTGAAAGATAAGAATACCCAACTAGCCAACAACCAGCTAACAATTCCCAAACGTCTACTACACAGTAGTTAACACTTATCATGTACGTTCCATGACTGACTGTCAGCAGCTTACTTTTATCCACAACTGAGTCAAACTTTTTCCTTAGCAAATTTCATATAACCAAGCAAAGCAGATGAAAATAGCACATCTGTATGAAAAGTATCTCCCAAATAGTGTGGATATCAAGTAACAAATTTTCCGAATTGATTAAATGTAACGACAAAATAACCGAAAGGTGTTACCAGACTCCACCTGCTTGAGGTTACACCGTGTGTGAAGAGTCACCTTTGGCGAAGCTGTATCGTCTTCACTCGCTGAAAGAGATCACAGTCTCGTTTAAAAACCTTCTTGCTTTAAAGAAGTTCGTCCTGTCTCTGTTACAGTCTTCGAGCAGGAGAACCCCTTGAATAACTGACGAAGAGAAGGTTGTGTGTGTGTGTGTGTGTGTGTGTGTCTGTCTATCTGTCCGTTTTTCTGACCATATAATGAAATGTAATAATTATTTTAGGTATTCCTCAGGGTTTACATTATCCGGCGATGATGACTGAGGGATAACTGTTCATTATAGATCAGTGTACACGTTCCTGCTTCTTTCCTTGTCTTCTGAACTTCCTTCTGCAGGTTATCTGACTTCTTTTTCTGTAATCTCACTCTTTTCAATTCCTTTTCCTTGCTCATTTCTCTTCTACCCTCTCTGTCCTCTACGTTTGCTACCATTCTTCTTTCTTCTCTTTCACTCCTTCCTCATTACTCCTCTTATCATTTCCTCTCTCCTTTTGTTCCCCTTTTACCTTTTAATCCCCAGTGTTATTTTTTTCCTTTTCCGGTCCTTTGTTCCTGCGTATGTCTCCACCTTCCTTCCTCCACACTGAGCCAGAAGAGTGACTGATGTGAGACCAAGAGATTCTTTGACCTGGTTCATATAACGTCAGGTAAGAGTCCTTTCTCTCTTCCTGGGAAAGTCAATAAGGATCGACCTAATATCGTCTGAGTCCTCTTGTTGTATGACCCGTCTACTATTTCTTAATATGCTCAGTCTCTTACGTCATAGGACTCTCTCTCTCGGCCGTTTTCTTCTTACATGGCAGGGGTTCGTTTGATACGAATTTTGTGTGTAATTTCACATTGGTATAATGATCTTTTTGCATGAACTATTTCGTGTTCAATACCTGGAGTGGATAATTTGATTTTGAATGCTATAAAATGTCGTATAATTGCGAATGAAGTCATTATAGATAAAGATGTCATGTGGTATCACAAGTGTCAATATATAACAGGAACACGACACCACAGGACAGCAGGCAGAACCCTACTAGAACCATCTATGGCAACCTTTCATACCAGCTGTTGGCATGGTGTGGTGTTATCTTATATCGTAGTCATCACACAGCGATCCCTAGCAGACATCTTGCTACTGAAAGTGATGTTGTAACTGCTTGTATGCAACTATATATGATAACAAATGATCACAATATGGCATAGCATGATAAAATGATCCACATATGGGGACATAATATATCATCCATTAGTACACATAGTATACATATTGCTTGAACACCAAAGGATCAAGAAAGCATTTAGATTTAGAGAAATTTAGATTCAAAAGTATTTAGATTTAAAAGGATTTGGATTTAGACAGTTGAAATATTAGTAAAGAAAAGGGTGATAGAAGTTAATCTCTGATGATGCTTGAAATGGAAGTTCATGTTTCAGACAAAAGGGAAATGGCGAAGAAAAAAACAAATGCTAATAAAAGAATAGTAACAGGCTGTAGGAATGGCAAACGCAGCTCCTGTAACATAAAAAAGCAAGAAAATATATGGGTAAATCAATACAAAATAGTTATACTCCATTCGGAGTTTTCTCATCAGTAGTTACTTAAGAAAGTTGAAAAATCTTATGCAAGGCTGATTTCATTGGGGTCATAGCTAACTGACAAAAGGAAGAGATGGAAAAAGGAAAATCATACAGTCAAAAGGTGACAATCACAAAACACCAAATGGGGCAAAGAGGTCGGAAACCCTCGTAACTATCACCGTGAGGTTAGGAATGTTGTGTGATAGAAAGTTCAGACTAAAAGTAATGTATACAACTACAGATGGAGCAGCAGCAGGCAGTAAAGAGCTAGAACTCAAGAACCGAATTAGGTCTAGCGAACCTGATAGAGTTAGGAAGGCAAGAATTTACTGAAGTGATAAGATCACACTTTCTTTGAACAGAGAGAAACATGATAGCAAGGAGAGATAGAGAAGACAAAGAAGGAAGAGGAAGAGAATTGTTCCTCTTAGTAGAGACAACCTTAAGTTTCAGAAGATAACAGTATGTCTATTCAAACAATACATTATGGGACGAGAAATGCATGCTAGCGTTGATATCTGATTCTCCAAAAGATTTATTGGACCGAATAAATACAGAACTATTACGGTCAAGGAGCTGTTGGGACGGTACATGAAGCAAAAAAACACACATCTCCCAGAAATGGTATTATACTAATGATAGGAGACTTCGATTACAAAGAGATCGACTCAGGTAATTAGGATTCTCATGGAAACAGAGTCCTAGAGACACAAGTTCCTTGAGTGTAGACAGGAAAATTTTTCAGACCAGAATCTTAGTGAGCACTCTAGGATCAAATAAAGTGATACACCAAAACTATAGCAGCATATAGTAGCAAAGATATCGAGAATATCATACATGCAATACTGGAGAAAGCGATCATATAATGCTAAAGTGTGTTAATTTGCTAAGTGATATTGTAAAAAGGGAAGGGATAAAACCTGCTTCAAGGATATAATTTTGGAGATTATACAGAAGTCAAAAAATTTTTGGGTGACGTGAATCGGGAACCTAAGCTGAATAACCAGGAACCAGGGCAATGTGGAAAATGGTTCTGCAGAACTTACAAGATAGGAGTGCCATTAGCCTTAAATACAGAGGCAGGTTTGAAAAAGGTGAAGTTAGATGTCAAAAAGCGAAGGAACTTAGTGATGTGCTGTGACGAAGAATCGAGCGACATCTTAGCCAGCCAAGAAATACTTAAAAAGTATGAGAGAAGATGAAACGAGTATAGCAAGACAAGAAACTAGGAACAAAGAAATTTGGAAAAGAATCCTGTGGACATAGCATGAAACAGTTCAAATCTTTCCAGCAAATTCTATCATGAGTGCATTATCAGTTGAACAGTAGCCAATAACGGTAAAGGATTCAGACAGAAAGCTCTTAAGGATGATGTAAGGAAATGTAGAGGATGAATGACAAGTTCAAAAGTGTTTTCACAGCGAGAGATACATAGCCCTAACACCAGTGAGAGGGGTCAGGAAGGAGGTCTTCAATAGCACTTAATTATCTAAGAAAAGTAAACTAAAGGGTCCTGACCAATATAAGGCTCATGATCTTGATGAAATTTATCCATGTGTGCTGAATATTAGTGCAGATACCCTTGACAAACCACTTGGAATGCTTAAGATTACCAAGGGAATGGAAAAGGGCAAAAGTTATACTTATCTTGACAAAAAGGGAGCTGGAAGGATGCGCTGAAACAGAACAGTCTCCCTGACAAGCGTAATATGGCAAGTATTGGAAAAGACAATAAGATGGCAGTGTTTGTGTTTGGACTGCCAGAAAGCTTTTGACAGTACATCAGATGAAGAAGTCGGACATTCAGACTGGAATAAGAAGGAAACCACGTCGATGGAGAGAAGAGTATCTTAAGGAAGCAAACAAGAGATGAATATCAACGGAACTGAGACACTATTGGCATACCACAAGGGTCTGTGCTAGAACCATTTCTCTCCATAATTCATATCAGTGAATTACCAGAAAGACTGTACTCCTTCCCCAACGTGTTTGTGGGCGATGCCAAGGTCTTTGAGAAAATGAAAAGTGAGGAGAACGGCATCAGTCTACAGGGGAACCAGGACCAACTCTAAAGTTGGTCTGATGCTTGACCGATGAAAGTCAGCCCGAGTAAATGTTAAAAAGTGGATGATTGGACACAGCGATAGGTTTCGTTATGGATATCATCTAGCGAGAAATAAGGTGAAGGAAAGTGTTCGTCAGTGACTTACGAGTGAACATTGTCCCTTGCCTGTGGTCAGTGCACCATATAAGAACAATAAAGGCGGCAAAAATCAGATTATCATTTAGTAAACGGAAAAGGTTACTTACATCAAACAGCTCACATCATATGTTCGGCTAAACGAGAGTATGCTTCTCAAGTTTGGTCATCGCTTTTAAAGAGATATGAGGATATGGAGATATGAAGAGGGCAACAAACATGGTGCCATAATCTCAAGACTTGAATTACTAGAAAGGTTACCGGCCTTAAATTTCTCCACTATGAAAAAAAGAGAGGAGTTAGGGGTGACCTGATCACGTACTTCATCCGTGGCAATTTAGGAACCTTCATCTCACATGTCCTCACCATGGGCGAAGATGTACCGTCATTTCCAGCAATTTTCTTCTCTTTCTGCAACTGTTGTGCTGCTTCTGTCTGCCCTCTCATTAATCCCTGCTGTTTAGCTCGCTTATCACGTTCTCTTATCTGTTCCCTCGTAGTGAACACCTTACCCCAAAGATTTGTCTTAGTTCAACTAACATGATAAGATCCGTTATCTTCCCCACCTGCTCCTATGTACAAAGTAGCAAAAAGAAAACGAACAGAATGGTTGCAACGAGAAACTGATCGATGAGCATTCTTGTATCACTTTCACTTCGTATCAGCAAGACAGTTTAGTTCAATCAAGTGATCAAAGAAGAAATGTATTCAATAACAAACTACTGACAGCCTATGATTAAAGAAATAACAATTAGCTAATTAGAGGCAATCTTTACTCACACTTGATCTTTTACCCAAACTAAGTCAACTACTCAACACTGCACAGGATTCAGAGGCCGACAGCAACTTGCTCTAGTCAGTAGCTCAGACCAACTCGAGACTACACTCAGTCACATACTCTGGACATAACTGGTCGCGGACACAGATGACTGAGGAAACGGGTGGCTGATGGCACGGGTATCCAGGACGCAGGTGGTAAAGTGCCACATTTGAGCGGGGACAGGTATGGCCGGGTACAGGGGTGGCCGGGGACACAGATGGCAGGGTACACATACTGCCGGAAGACGGGTGGCTGGGTATACAGGTGGTCGGGGATACGCAGTTGGCTTAGGACACAGGTGATGGGGGACACGGAAGGCTTGGGGATATGGGTGGACTGAGATACAGGTGACCGGGGACAGATTATAAGTGAGGCACGGATGGCTTGCGATGAGGGTGGCTGGGGACAAGCGTGTCCATGTAACACAGGTGTCTGGGTACACTAGTAACTGGGGACACAGATGACCGGGGACTCAGGTGTCTGAGGAAACGAGAGGCCAGGACATCAATGGCCGGAAACACAGGGAACAAAGGTGGCAAGAGATTCAAGTAACTAGAACACAAGTGGCCAAGAACAAAGATGCCCATGGACACAGATATCCAGCCCCCAGGCAGCTGTGGACACAGGTAACTCGGCCGGAAAGCGGGTGACCAATACCCAGGTGGAGAGAGACTCAGGCAGTCAGGACAATCGTGGCCGGACACGGATAATAAACACCCAGGTGACCTGAGACGTCGATGGCCATGAAACATGTGGCTGGCACACGCGTGATAAACACAAAAATGGCCAGGATCAGGACACAAATATGTGATAAAAGAATGATGATGATAAGTTTAGAATTTTACATAAAAGCAATGAAAGCGAGATGGTCAGCTGTAGTATGAATTCTGTGAAGCTACATAAGGTTAATGAAAATATAGACTGTTGTAATTACTCTGATAAACTAAAGCCAAGCAAGCAGGGCGTAGAAACAGCATGAAATGAGAAAATAATTGAAAGCTTCACAAGTGTGATACACAAATTCAAGGCTAAAAGGAAAGAATCTTTAGTTAGTGCAAATCATTGGTGCATCTCCACCTTAAATATTTTCTGCAATTATAGTGATCCTACATGAGAAAATGTGTGAACAGAACACGGATAATATAGCGACGACCAACCAACAAACAAAACAATGAGAAGGAATTTAAAAAGTAGCAGACTACTGGGTCCCTTCAAAGCTGTTTGTGATAGCGGAAGAGACATGAAAATCATAGATCAGTGTGGTAAGAGTAGAAATACGTACATATCAATATAACAAATATAAACTTTTCATACAGCTAAGGAGGCGCAAGTTATGTCACTCGTGGATCTGAAGCAAAATATGTATTAAACCACTTCTTAAACTTATCTATGGTACTGCTTTCATCCACTCTAACTGATAAATCATTCCATATGTTAACAACCCGTTCAAAGGAAAAAAAATATTTCGTCTTATTCGAGGTAAAACGTTTTCTCATGAATTTGTAAACATGACTGCGAGGGAATTCATTTGAAACAATTCCGGACAGTGTGGTGAAACTGCTTGGCAGTAGAGTCTGGAGAAACGGCTTGAAAGCTTTGTTTCGTGAAGATGTCTTGGTTAAAGGCGTGGTAGACCAGTCTGATGAAGCAGCTTGGTTGAGGAGTCTGGTCAAGTTGATCTCTGGAAGAGTTTTCCGAAATGGCTTGTTAAAGCAGACTGGTCTAATTCTGGAAGAAGGGTCTTTTCGGATAGACTGGTCACTCGACTTAGTAGCACGATGTTGTGAAACGTGTATGTAAGACTGTCTTTGGAAATAGTGCTTGGCAGAATAATCTGTCGAAACTGTTTGGTAGAATTGCCTCATACAAAGGAATTCAAACAGCAGCTGACCACTTGGTAATGTCTGTTTGTAATAGTGCAAGAGATCAGAAATTTATAGATTAGTGTGGCAAGAGTAGACGCCACAAAAATGTTTCTAAGAAAAAAAAAATTTTTCATGTAACCAGAAATGGGAAATGATGCTAGTCGTAGATATGAAGCAAATTATCTATCAGGTTTATAATCAAACGTATCTATGGTACTGCTTTCAGTTACTTTAACTGGTAAATCATTCCATTTGTTGACAATGCTGTTGAAGGAAACTACTTCTCCTCATTCGAGGTAAATCTTTTGTTCACTAGTTTGTATCCATTACTACGAGTAAAATCAGATGAGTTTGTCATTATGTACCCTAGAAAAACAAAATCTTTGAAGCCTTTCACAACTTCATATATGTTAGATTATAACTTAGCATTTTCTTTTCTAAGCTGAATGAATTTAAGTCATTTAATCGGCTCTCATAGGATTTATTTCTCTGTTCGACAACCATATCAATTACATGCCCTTCTACTCTCTGCATTCTCTGCATTTTCTCAAGATAATAAAGAATTAGCACAATATTCAAGACGGAGACGAACCAATGAGCTTTAAAGGGTGAGGATAATTTCCCTGGACTTACACTTGAAAGTTCTGTCTGTGAATTCAAGAACTTTGTTCGTCCTTTTACTGTTTCTGTGCGTTGCTTTAGGTGACCAGAGATTTTTAAACCAAAGTCGTTCTCCTCATTACCAAATCTAGCTCAACAGAATTCAAGCTGTAGGTTGCTTTCTCATTTCCATTTCCTCTATATAAGATCTTGTTTTCACTGATACCAAATTCATTAGCTACCTGTCAGTTTGAAGCTGCGAAGGTTTCTATTCATGGAGCTAATAGAAAGACATTCTCTCCACTTAAATACCGTTATGTTGAAATCCCCCACAATGGTCGAATCTTGTTCATTAAGCATTTCTGCTAACTAACCATAGATCTGGCATCTATGCCTGAGACCTACAGGCTAATCCTAATGTCATGTGTTATCACATTGGTGAAACAGTTTCATAAAACTATTTAGGACGATTTTTTTGCAAAAACGTATTAAAGCATGGTGGAGTCATGCAGTATAATGAAAAAGTTGTCTGAAACAGTATAGTAAATCTTGGACTTATTAATATAGTGAAGGTGTGTGACAGAAGTTTAGGATGAAACAGACTGACAAAGAGTGGAAAAAGGAAAAGATCAGCTTCATGATAAAGAGGTACGATGAAACATAATGTTGAAGCATAACAGTGGCATGGAGAGACGTGTTGAAACAACGTTGTAGACACAAGGATGAAGTACTATGTTGAATCAGTTTAACCCCTTGAGCACGACAGTGAAGTCGTTCAACACGACGGCATGACCTTTGAGCACGACGGATCGATCGTTGAACATGATGGCATGACCCTTGAGCCCGACTTGTGACCATTGAACATTATGGTACGGCCCTTTGATGTGACGGCCTTGCTTTAAGGGCCAGGCCAAAGACCAGGCCATCATCCCGTAGGCTATACCATTGCGTTCAATGGATTTCAGTCCACTTCTCAATCATATTGTTCAACAGTGGATAGTTTTTTACTTTTTCAACTCACTGCGTCACTTTGCTACTTAAACACTACTTGAACACATCTTGACGTTTCATCATCAGCATATTACTTCTTCGCTCTGTTTCATCATTATGTTTTGATGTGTCTCTTCATCACATTACTCTTCCGTTCATCTCAGTTTTCATTACACTGCCCTATTCCTGCAATGAATCATACTTGTATCTTTTAATTTCAGTCCACAATCGGTTCAAGGGGTTGGTGATTCTAGCTTGTCTTTAAAAAGCAATGATTTACAACACCCGGAAACTGGAAAGAAAAATCATAGTGCGATATTCTATGACACCTGAATCAGATTTAGTGTCAAGGAAAATAAAAGATGACTTCTTGTCAGTAACATGTGCGACCAGAGATGTTCTCCTATTGTCATTAATCATGAATATGAATCAGGCTGTAAGCGGATTTACCTGCGTAGCATCTTCCGATGCTGTCTTGGCAACACCTGACACCAAGCTAACTAGAAAGCAGAAGGATTTAAACGAAATACCCCTCTTATGGAAATCAGTATATGCAACAGAGTTTGTCTTAGATGATTAATAGAAACTTTGTTGATAGGAACCTGAGTTTCGTGGGGAACTGACATCCGTATGATATCTGCTTCGTCTCAACCTGCCGTGTAAACAGGTCGGGTCTAGGTTTGTACCTTGTGGGTTGCCAACGAAGGTGTAGGATTCACACCTACAGACGACGGCTTTTTACCACACTGTAACTAGTCTACCCCCTGAGCTTGCGTCAGCATTAAATAAGGATACCTGATCGAAAGAGCTTGTTATTCTTGCTGTAGATTCAAGAAGAGATTATATAATGAATTATGGAACCTGCACAGATAGTAGCAAGCGTTTTGTAGGTGTCATCTTTTTATAATGTTTGTACAAGCATGTGCTACCGATAAGACATAAAAACAGCTTACGTTCAAATCATTCTGTTAATAATTGAAGGAAACATGATTGATGCGCTATGTCTATTTATGACTCATCTAATTTCTAGAACAGTAGGTAACATTTGTAACGAAGATCATTTATGAGAAATGAGTACATCTAGAGCAACTAATTACGAGTACCTACGAAGAGAATTTTCCATTTGGCAGGGGACTCATCTGGCTCTCACCGCGAGGAAATCTGGAGTTAATGATAACAAGTCATGTGAGTCACCTGCTGTCAAGTGTTGTGTGCTGGATGGGAAGTGTGTTTGTGGACTGAATGCCACCATCTCACGTGCCTGTGAGGGAATAAGAAAAGACAACAACCTGGGCTAAGGAGAGAGAGAGAGAGAGAGAGAGAGAGAGAGAGAGAGAGAGAGAGAGAGAGAGAGAGAGAGAGAGAGAGAG
>JAUUDY010525092.1:0-10510 GCA_032361765.1 Panulirus inflatus | reverse complement strand
CTGAAACATTTTGTTCATTCAAAACTCCTTGGAAAAGTACATCAACCTTCAGAACAACGAAGATCTCGTTGGGACAAATCAAATCAGTGCAAGGTGCCTCCAGTCTTGCCTATGGATTATGGTCTTGGAAAATTGGATCATCCCCTTTGCATCGATTAGCAAAAATACTAACATACCTTTAGCAAGTTCCTCCTCAGCTGCTTGAGAAGAGGGAGAAAAAGATAGTCATTACTGAAGGAGAAGCAGACATGATGCTATTTATCTTTAATAGCATATTTAGTATTTAAAAAGATTTTTCTTTCATACTTGATCGCTATTTCCCATGTTACAAGTTAGTGCCATGAACAAAGAAATGCCACATCCACAACTATCCATAACCAGGATGCTCAAAATGCCTTGGTTCAATCCACTGATAGTACATTGACTCCTCCTGTATACCATGTCGTTTCAATTCACTTAGGTTTGTGCTCCTGACAGCTGGCTGGTTGTGTGCCCACTAACAATACCATGCAATACTCGGCCATCAGCAACTCATGGGTGGTGCCATTTTAATACCTGTTTCTTCCCCTACACATAGAAGGTCTGGAACTCTCTACTTTCTTATGTCTTTCCCAATAACTATGACCAGGCACATTTCAAAAGGAAAGTTTTAAACCTACTCAAAAATTTGTTAATACTTTCCTTTGTCTTTTCTTTTTCCATTTCACTATTCTCTATATTTCAATAAAGGCCCAGCCTTTATGTGGACTTGTCAGCCTCAAAAAAACTTGCCTCTTCAGAAGTTCACCAAGGCAATCTTAACACAACAGAGCATTACTTTACCTGGCCAATATTATTATTTACTCTGTGATAGGGATTTTGGACATGATCAGAATTTAAAAGAAACTGAATTGTATTCAAAGGACCAATATCTAACCCTCATTTGCATTTCCAGAATATGACCTTTCATGGCAATCAAAATGAAGAGGAAGAAGCTTGAAGGACAGGAAGGTGACTGCTTATTCTAATACACACAAGTAAGCTTCACCATCAAGCTCATCTACTAACACACAGCTCCTTGGCAGGTCATGGCCAAACAACGGTTATGCCTTGATAGAAAAAATTCATGAAGTTATCAAATGAGAAAATGCAAGACGTCAAAGCCTTGCTCATGTATGTCCTGCTGCATTACAATTTTAAACGTTTCTAAACTACAAGTTGCATTGGAGCAATGTGATATGGCTTTTGAGTTACGAACTGGGAATTACAGTAGACGAAATTTCTGTTTTGGAGACTACTGTCAAGTGAATTTTTGCTATCATATGGCTCTTAAGTTAATATGGAAAATTCACTTTGCAGTTTTGCTATAATACTAGATTCTTCAAAACTGCAGCAAAGCCTACAGCACTTCTTACCCAAATATGAACATCATCCCATCTTGATAAACAAATACACTCATGAAACTCATATTAACAATTAGCCACAAATCTATCAGGGCAGCCATGACAAACAAAATCCACCTTAAACAACCGTCCACCCATCTTTCAATCAAAACACAAAACCTTGAAAAAAAAAATCCAAAACCTTGCCACATAGAATACTTCAACCCAATTGTAATCTAAGCTCTTACAAAAATCTTCAACCACTCTTGGTTACATGATAACACAGTACCCACCCTAAAACAATCCAAGCCACCCAATTCCCTCCCCATTATGGACCAGCTGAAGTTCTACAGTAAACCTTTCTACATGAGGCATAACTTGGACAAAATATAAACTACTCTACAGGTCTCATGCCTTTCAATTCTTTAGATGCTGGAAAACAAAAGTACTGAATCTTCAATAAATCAAGATTTGACTCAAGACTACACTTACATCTTGAAAGCAAAGCAAGCAACATTAAAATAATGGATTGTCTTTCATGTCTAATGATGTTTCTAGAAAAAATGCATGGTATGCCTGTTCTCAAAAAAAGTAATACAAAGCAGTACCACAAATTAATATATTGTTGCATTACATGACATCTTGCATTACTTTCTCAAATATAAGCATAATTACTAATTCCTAACCAGAAATTACTACTTGTATGCTTCTCTGCTATAAGTAATTGCACACCTGCATGCAAAAAGTAGCTAGATAACACAATCTTCTAAAAATACCAATGATAATAATAATGACCATTTTCAATATTGTTTTTTCTTTACCATGTACCATGCTAATCTAAAATAGTCTACATGCTTGGTATGACTAACTTCTCTGAATCTGTCTTGGTAATAATGTTAAGTAAAACTTTATGATCTTAATCATTTCAAATGACCTCAAAGCATAGCACTGAAAAAAAAAATTAACTGCCACTGAAAAGACTTTCAATTACTGAACTAGAAAATGTAAGCCTCAATAGAGTCGCTGAAAAGACTTTCAAACACAGAACTAGAAAATGTAAGCCTCAATAGAGTAAGTAGTCACTCACATTTTCTGAAAGATGTTTAAAATTACTTTTGTTGGCCAGCATGGGTGAGCTGCTTGCACTGGATGATGTATGACAGACAACTGTTTGCACTCATTAGTGGGAACTCTAAGATGGTGTCATTCCATTAAATTTTAAGTAACATTGTAAGATGTGGGTTTCATATGGAGTAGGAGGAGGCAATCAGTATCCTACACTTGCATTAGTTTACGGCAATCTAGTCTGCATTTTCACTATTCCCTCCCCCATTATCAATGCTGTCACTCTCCTTTCTGCCTCTTTGGATCTAACCAATCACATTAATAAGAAAGCAAGCTTACCCAATTTATTTAATCAAATTTCATCAAATATTCCACAAAAATACTTTATATTACTTATACCTCATGATGGTTATTGAGGTCTTTGTTTCCAGCCAAGCTGTCATGTTACTTTGCTCATCAACTTGAGCTGTGAAAAAAATACCACATCAGACTTACAAATTTCAAAGATCTTCGCATTGCTCTTGACAGGAAAACTTGTTATGTGAACATAGCTTATGTGAATTTCAGTAAAATGTCCAAAGCAATGGATGATCATTTGTGCCAACTTTTAGTAGACAAAATGATGCAACGATGACATAAAACCATAACTCGGGATGAGACTGTAAACCATTTAGAGGGTCACCATTTAATAAATGACTCCCAACGTGGGTTTCGATGAAATTGTTCACGTCTGACAAATGTGCTTGATTTCTTTAATGATATTATCAACATGTATGATGAAAGTAAAGCAGTTGATGTTATCTATCTAACTTTTCAAAAAGCATTCGATAATGTTCCACAACTAAGGTTACTAACTTGTTACATGGTCTAGATGGGACTGTACTTCGGTGGTTAATAAATTAGTTAACAGGTCATAAATAAAGAGTTGTGATTAATGGTCAAGCCTAAGAATGGTTACATGTAACAAGCGGTATACAACAAGGATCAGTCTTGAAACTAGTCCTCTTCCTCATATATATCGATGATATTGATAATGAGCTGTACTGTACGATATTTTATATCTGCAGATGATACTAAGCTGAGAAACAAATCTGCAACAAAAATTGTGTCCTTCAGACAGACATAAGAGAAACCAGACATTTTTTGTACCTCTTAGCTACATGAAAAGTAGCTATTTCATGTGTGGCAGGGTGGCGACAGGAGTGGATGAAGGCAGCAAGTATGAATATGTACATGTGTATATATGTCTGTATGAATATGTATATATACGTTGAAATGTATATGTGCGTGTGTGGGCATTTATGTACACACGTGTATGTGGGTGGGTTGGGCAATTCTTCGTTGATTACCTCGCTAACGAAGGAGACAGCAATTAAGTATAATAAATATAAATAAATCTTTAATATGTATGTATTTTTATCTTATGATATTCATGTCTCTTCCACTATCACAAACAGCTTTAAAGGGACCAAGTGGTCTGCTGCTGTTTGAATTGCTTGTATCCTGGCATGAGCTAAGAACGAAGGGTGAGCATATCCTTCTTACTGGTTGTATCAATAATGAATGTATATTACTTGGTTGATTCTGTACTTGCACAGTTATTTCATCAGATCAGACATCAGTAAACTTTATAACTTTGACCCAGCTCATCAAAATAATCTGTGGTTTTGTTTTTTCAAGGCAGTTTCAGATCTAAAACTAATTTAAAACTAAGGTAGCCTATTTATACTAAGTAAAGGCAATGAACAACTTTGAAAATGGTCTAAAGACAAAATGATATGTTATGAGATGAGGGACAACTTAAGTTTACTTTAAAAAAATTTATTTAAAGAAAATCATCAATGAGAGTGACAAGATTTAGTGCAAATATATTGAAATAGCTCTGAACCCAGAAGATGACAGATATGCATGCACTTTACACTACCAAAGTCCCTCATTTTCATACCTATCATATGAATACTTGACAATTCCTGCCCAGGCATTTACAGCGATGATTATAATCTGGCTCCTGGGTGTAGATATATCCAAGGCTAACCTTCATGATTTCAGGATGTAGAAGACGTTCTGCAGGAGATGATTCCTTGGCCCAGCATGGGACCATGTAGTCTAAATCCAAGAGCTGGGCTAGATGGCGCCATGTGTCTCCACTGAGGTGGCTGGCTAGACGCCCGCGCACACTATCACTGAGTTCACTCGCACTAATCACCAGCAAACATGCACAAGGAAGCAGATAGAAAGAGGCAAGAAATTAGTAAAGAAAATCAGTTTACAAATGTTCTGCAACAAAACATGCATGGTTTTATATAAGAGATAAAAGAAAACTGCAGGTTGAAAAGATGAAATTATTAACGGAAATCTAATTGTGACAAATGTAATTCATATGAACCAAGCAGGTACTAAAGTTACAGACTTAAGGGTAAAAATCAGCTTCCCCAGCCATATTAAAAGATGTATATAAATTCTCACCAATCTTCATCACAAGCACAATCTGAGCCCTGGATATCGGTGACTGATATATCAATACCAGAGTCCAGAGTAGAGTGCACTGGGGCATCTTTCTTCCCAACAATAACTTCTCTTTCTTCAGCTTCTGCAATTACATCTCTCTCCAAGATTTCTTCCCCACGAAGGATAGCACGAATCTGTTAAAAAATTTTGAAAGTAATACTGGAAACTAATAATGCTTCTACATACATAATGGATGCAGTAAGTAGTAGTTGGTAGGCAGCTAATGACCAAGAAATAACATTACCAATACTACCCACCCAAGTACTGGGAGAATTAGTGATGGATGTGGACTACTGGCAGTAAGTCCACAAACATAAAATCTCTACTTGTCATACATAACACTTGACAGCACATAACTCGTACAACTCATTCTTCGTAACTAGATTTTCCAGTGGCGAGCAATATGTGCTAGCCCTGCCTTTTGGCAAAATTGTATGAGCAACAGATAGTAGAAGTAGGTTGGAATATTTAGGCTGGAGTATTAAGCAGTATCATTTGGTAGAAGTAGTTGGTAGGAACATTAGAAAGGTACATTAAGTACTAGCAGTTAGTAGGAACATATGTAGGAGCCTCTGCAAACACGGAGCTACAGTTGCCCTCTTAACAGTAAACTGTTAAGGGTGAGGCACTAAAGGCTAATACCCGGCACTGGAGTTCACTAGTTATGGAGGCTATTGGTGTGGCCACCCCTCTGAAGGAATTCCAATTGGGAACAGACATCAGAAATAAAGACAGACAGAAAGATACATGGGTGCAAGACTTTTCAAGAAAACTGGTATTGCTTTTTTCCTCCATGGCATTCCACAAACTTTAACCATCAGGTATTATACCAAGATCTTTGTGTATCTTATTAACACTAAACTTTCATCTCACTTTCTCATTAGATCTCCCCTCGTTCATTATATCAAACAGCTGTAATAACTCCACTTTCTACCTAATCCAAGGTAAAAAACAGAATTATTATAAAAAGCATAAAAAACGCTAAATTCATTCTTACAATGCATCTGTTCCAGACAGAAAAATAACTAAGTATGTATTAACTAATTAATCTTACCCAAGAGATATAGAAATACTGAGATAATTACCTTTTCGTCCTGGCCAGCATAATCAATAGGGGTGTAACCGTCATTTTCTTCCTCTGAATCCTCCTCCTCTTCCTCTTCTTTTCTACCTGTTTCTGTTTCCTCTTCCTCCTCTGATTCTGATGATTTTTTTCTTCTACTTAATGCATTTTTGGCTTGTGGATCAGCCTAGAAATAATGAACAATATGCAACATAACAACAGGATGCCAAAAAATATTTATCTATCGACATGGCAAACTTTTGTAAATTCACATTATGGCAATGAACAAAGAATATTTCCTGCATGATTTAATTCCTGACCATCTTCTCGCACTCCGGTGTTGAAATTCAACTTGTTTTAACCATTTTCTGTAAGCTCAGACGGTCTAGCTATAGTATGAATGAAGCAGATACTGTTTGCTAAAGATATAAAATGTAAAGAGCACAAAGGATTCAGCAAATATCTCTTTTCCTCTGGTGTTTCTCCCCAGCATGCCTATCTTTGCCCAACTCTAAATACATACTTCATTAAAAAAAAAAATCATAACTTTCTCTTGGATTCTTCCATCTTGTCTTACATCCTTTCTATATGCTTCTGCTATCTTGAGGCTCCACTATTCACTCCTCATTCATCTTCTAATATATTATAAACTCACTAACATTTTGATTTCTTCATATTTACCCCTTTTTCTCCACTTAGCATTTGAGAAAAATTCATCTCATTTCTGCTCTTTTTACCTATTCTGACCTGAAGAAACTTGGATTTCACAACAAGTCACCAGAGTTGGGCCATGTACTCCTTTGTGCACATTTCATGCATACTCTATTCCTAAATTATTCCCATTCACTAAAGCTTGCATAACTCAATTTTCAACTCCAGCTCCCATCACCAACCTTAAAAGACTTAGCAACTATATACCTAACTTCAACCACAAATCCATTCTTAACCAAGGAAAATGGGAATAAACTGTAATCTTCCATCACTAAAACCTAGCATCTTACTACTCTTACACACTTTCAGTATCCTCTTACAACATATATCATCTCTTCCCCTGAATTAGCTTACAACAATGCGAAATCTGCATCCCTCCTAGTTTTAACAAAAAGCCTATTTCCTTCCTTGTGGAGAAGCCATCTCCTCTTCTTTCCATACATGTCTTAATGTAGAGTCCATTTTTCCCCCTTGTCATAAGGCAGAATCTACTCTTAAGGCCAAGTCCACTTTTCTGCTTTCCCTAGCACAGAGCAACTTCCATTTTTTTCTCCAGTGACATGCATCACACCACAATCACCTGAGATTGCTCTCATCTAAGGTAATGCTCCATCTACGACACCATTTAATAACAGAAGATATCACACAACCTTAACATACTCCTAATTCATTTCAAATAATTTTTTTTTCTGTCATGATCAGTTACCATTTACCATGCATCTTGCCAGCTATGCTCATGAGACTTTTTCCTTTGAAATTCTTATAATCACTTTTACTACCCTTTCAAAAAATTAGTTTTGATCAGAGGGACTTTCCTAAGCCTAGACTGGACACACTGTGGGTACTTGTGCTCATATGAATATACATACAATATTCACACTATCAGCACAAGGATTAAATTTCAAATAGAATACAAGAGCCTTGCTTTATACCTCCAGGAGAGAATCTTGTATAACACAGAACTTAACAAAATTCATCATAAGTTTTTAAATGTCAATATTGTTAACTCACACTTGCTCTTAGAAGGATTCTGCACATTTCCTGATCCCGAACTTGAGCTGCCAAGTGCAGTGCTGTATTTCCATCAAACATACCAGCTTCAATGGTCACCCTTGTCTGAAAGCAAACACAGTTTTAATCACAATCACAAGCCAATAAAAGCAAAATTATGAAGAGCATCCTAACCCACTTCATAGTATACTCTACAAACCCTGTTTCTTTTATATACTGTACACTATTTCTGACTATTCATACGATGGCTCATGCAAACATTTCATTTCATCTCTTCTAAAATGACATTTCCCAACAAACTGGAATGTCTCTTCCTGACACCTAATTTACAACATAACTCCTCTAACTCACCGCATTATTCCTTTCTCACATACAAGCACCTAATGCAGGCCTTTTTACAGTACTGATAATTCCATTCATCTAACACAACACAAATAGTAAGTATAGCTATCAACATCCCAGAAAATTCAAATACCTAAGTAAATATGCCATGATAAAATTTGTGATCTTACACATTATATCGATTATTCCTATTTCATTTATAAGTACTGTGACAACATGCATACCTATTGAAAAAAAAAAGCATGTGTGAAGTGTACCATCAAGCTGGTGTAACAGCTTATCCCAAACTTACTAGATGTACGGAAAGTTAACTTTTGATGTACGGAAAATTAACTTTTGGGATTGTATCACTAAATATATTCAGAAATCTAGGTAAATGAAAATTCATCTGGCAATATCCTGATCCCACGTATTGCAGATTGTTAATGTTTTACTTGTACATATCTGACACAAATTCCTGAACAGCTGTGGCAAACCATACAACAATTCATCTACCTACATATTTAGCAAACAGAAAATTACAATGCTAATATATCTTACTTCTTTCAGTCTAAAGCATTATAAAGCACTATGCATGCATCTGGGTCATGGGCCAATATATGGAAAACTTTCTAAGCAATAAACAATATACTCACATTGTTCAACAAAAAGCGTGCAATTTCATGGCGTCCAAACATTGCTGCCAGATGCAGGGGATTGGCTCCTCTCTTTCGTTCACAGTTATGTACCTGAGCCCCAGCACTTAGTAGGAGTCGCACACACTCCAGGTTCCCAGCAATAACAGCAAGGTGTAGCGGAGTTTCTCCTGTGGCCCATGAAGATGTTTATATAAGAATTTGCTTACTTTTTCACTCTTAAAAAGTAATGGTATAGAAATATTTCAAATGCAATACCTATTTTCAATGTGAATACTGGAAGAATACTTTCACAGTAACACACACACATATATAAGCACAAGGAAACAGACAAAAGATTGGCTCAACCCACCCACATACACATGTATATACATAAACACCCACACACATATACATTTAAACACATGTACATATTCATACTTGCTACCTTCATCCATTTCCGTCGCCACACATGAAATAGCACCCCTCTCCCCTTGTGCGCATGAGAGGTAGCGCTAGGAAAAGACAACAAAGGCCACATTCGTTCACACTCAGTCTCTTTCCACATCCAGGCCCCAAAAAACTTTCCATGGTTTACCCCAGACGCTTCACATGCCTGGTTCAATCCATTGACAGCACGTCAACTCCGGTATTCCTTGCACGCCTTTCACCCTCCTGCATGTTCAGGCCCCGATCGCTCAAAATCTTTTTCACTCCATCTTTCCACCTCCAATTTGGTCTCCCACTTCTCCTCGTTGGGGGACCCCAACTGGAGTCTTGGGTGCAGAAGACTCACAGAGTGGTAATTTGATATAGAAATAAAGGTCATAATATTTCAAAAGACATCAAAAACTATAAAAATTACAATGTCAACCAAACCCAACCTAACCTGGATGAACCAAACATTTAATATCCTAAACTAACTACGATGCGGAGCTAAAGTTGACTTTCCATGAATGATCTGACCCAAATGTGGGGAGGGCTATATAGACCAGGGAATAAGGACTTAACCTTTAAGGAAATACAAGTACAAACTTATAGAAATAACACGAGCCTATATGATAAACTTATCGAAATTTGCCTAACAGCTGAGAATGAATCTATATTTTCCAGTGTTTTAGTCCAAATAGAATGCTTTCGCCTACAGCTCAACCCTACAACATGGCCCAGAACGGTAACTCACCATGCAAACCTCCCAATATAAATATAAACATTGCACAATTTCTATATTTTTTCTTCAAATTAATAAAAATTCATTTAATTCTGGCTGCAAGAGGATGTTCGGTCCATCACCGGTTCTGTCGATTAAGTCCAGTGAGCCAATGACCTTTTCCCTGATCTTCATAGCCTCTCAAAACCATTCCTGGCTAATCAAGCAACGTTAAATCGTCATTATGTCCTGTAAACGACCATTTCAACTTCAATTATGATAATAGGTTATTTAACAAGGTACCTCTCTCCCCCAAACACTATATGGTGATCAGTGAATCACTCAACTAATGTAGTCAATGGGCGACGTCTTTATCTCCTGGACCACTTGTTCAATAACAACCCCACCTTAGTTACTCTCGACCACCTATACAGTCGTTTGTCGTGGACCAGTCACTGTCACCAACTACCCTTCCTTGTTATTCAAAGAGTCGTTAGGAGGTTGAGGTGGTTGGATCATTATAAATACGTACAAGGATCCGTTGCCACAAAATGATTCCCAGTAGGGAAGTAGACCTTCGATAACAAGTGCTCAACATTAATCGTGTTCTTTACCTGTCAGGCACACACGCATATATAAACACACACACACACACACACACACACACACACAACACACCCACCCA
>JAUUDY010524981.1:0-10511 GCA_032361765.1 Panulirus inflatus | reverse complement strand
AGATTCATGATTGGTGAAGCGTTCGTTGGAACCAGCCCTCCGTACTCGTTTGCTCATACTGAACGACATCTTTCTAACCGTCGGATGACGAGGGTACCTGGTGATCATGCCAGCCTTTTCCCTAGTGTGGGGTCGTGGTTCTTACTCTTCCACCTACACCTATCTTCAGCCAGACGTTAGACACTGTGATGCCTCCCGACTCTTTTTCTTTCCTTCTACCACTAAATACTTTGACCTCTCGACGCATACCTCTTATCTCCTTCAAAGTCACTCCGCCTCCTTCGCCAACCCCACCAACCTCCCAGCCCATCAGTTCCACTCCCTCCTGTTCACTACTTGCCAACTCCTCCTTATCGAGCCCTTGTATCTCATTGGTGGGGGTCACCAACGACTTCTAGCCTAATATATGTTTTCCTACACTCCTGAACACAATGATTCAGTACATAGACGGAACCCTCCCTGATTCCTTGCAAACCCTTTCCCCTGACCGTTTTCAACCCAGGACCAGACACAATTCATCTAGAAAAATAATCTATCTATCTATCAGTATCTCTGACGTCTGTTCGAACTGGAACTCCCTCAAAGGGGTGGCTATGGCGATAGAGTCTCCATAACTAAGGAACTCTAGTGCCGCTTCTTAGCCTTTAGTGCCTCACCCTTAACAAGCCACTGGCAGAGGGAAGCTCTAAGGCAGTGTTTGCAGAGGCTCCTACACAATGTTCCTACCAACTCCTTCTTCCTAGTGCTCCCACCTAAATGTTCCTTCCTACTACTATCCACTTCTTCTACCATTTAACCAAAAGGAAGGGCTATTGTCATGTTACGGATGACAAGGATTGTATGTTTGTGAACGGAATGCCAGCAGTCCACGTGCGGGTGAGGCAGAAAGAAAAGACAGCTACCTGGGTGATAGTAGTGCAATTTGACAATCACTGGAGTGCTGGCTCACTAAAGCAGATGTCAATAACCCTCCCTAGTCGTTGGCTGCCTGCCAACTACTACCTACGATAATCCGCGAGTGCAATGGTGCAAAAGCGGTTTGCATCAACCCAAACGCAGAACTGTTTTCGAATATAATAGATATTCAAAATGTTCAGCTACTACAATAATCACAACCTGATAACCACCCTCCTTGAGTAAGTAGTCAGAAAAGTATTGTTGAGAGAGGGCTGTGGTCATTGGATATGTGGAGATGGAGGACAGACTGACTACAATGAATACAGATCAGAAGTGGAGGGAACAAGGAGGGGGGAACCCAAAAAAAAGACGACTTAGAGGGATGTAGTGAAAGATGCTTTGGGTTATCAGAGACTGGGCACACACAAGGGTGTGGAGGGTGCATGGGATAGAAAGATTTGGAGCAAATTCACATACAGGGGGCAACATGAAGGATATGGACTAAACCAGTGTATGAAAAGATGAAGAAACTATGGAGTTTGTGGGGACTGGCTGTGGATAAGGGACTCTGGATTTGGTGCATAATACTTGAGAGCTAGAGTGAACATAAGCAAGTGAGGCCATTCTTCATCGGTTTCTACTGCTGTTGTGGGAAACAGTAAATAAGTATAAAGAATTCTCATTTCACTAACCACACGACATGCACTTTGCACACCTCCAAATTCAAACCATATCTGCCATCCTCTCACCTAACACATTCAAAATTTTTCACAATACTCCTTTCATTTCCTCTTCCCTTAAGTCTGTTTGTTACCACCTCCCCATCTGCCCCTTCACAGATGCTCCCATTTGCTACCTTCCACTCCCTAAACTATGAACCTCCTCCCACAACATTCACTTATTCTCACTGAAGTTTGATGATACTCACTCAATCCAACTCTGTCATCCTTTTCAGCTTCCTACCGCTTTCTCTTGCATATATCCCATTCATTTACACTTCTTTCCTGCAAGAAGTGTCCATACACACCATTCTCTTTCATTAGCAATTCAAATGCCTCATTCCACTATTCACTACCCTTTCTCACTGCCCTCTTCCCACATACCACACACTTCTCTCACATGCACACTGTAGTGCCGCTTCCATAGATACCTCTCATTCTTTGCCCACTCAGTTACCATTTGAATAAGGCTAGACAATGACACAACAGGTGCAGCATACTGTGTGAGGGTGTTAAGGAAAGGGTAGTAAAGTGATAAGCATTTAATGTTAAATATATTCAAAAATACAATATACAATATATAGGATCTTTGGTGATCAAAATACACACATGAGCACATACAAAAATGCATCCTTTCAAGCACAAATGCAGGTAGCAGTTTTGAAATAGGTAAAATACTAATGTCTACACATTAATCCATTTGTATCAAATAAGTAATTTCTTGCACTTACAGCATAGTACTACTGTAAAATCTTCTTTAAATATTTTGGTCACTACAGATATCACATTCTAATGTCACAAATAAAACAGTAATGTTCATAACATTTAAAGAAAAATTCTGATAGCTGATTCAGTTTTACAGGAAATACCTAATACAATACAGACACTGGTTGTGTCTTAAAGTTTTGCAAAGTTTAACATTCCAAGAAAAAGTCTCAGTGAGCACTAATGTGCATGAAGTAATAAGAAGTCAAATGAGTACAAAAATTTTTGCACAGCAAGCAGTATCCTACATGTTACACAGTTCAAATAATGCCCCTCTTAAGTTCATAACATCTAACAAAATATCATCAATTGTTAATTTTCTGTATCAAGTTACATTTCACTTATGCCACCCACACATTGTCACAGCACCTTCTTCCTTCCTGAAAGCAAGTCCATAACAACAGCTGCCTAGCTAAATACCATTTCCTTACCTAAAGTTTTCTATACTTATACAGGTTCTGTCAACATAGTTTTTATTCATAAACTAATACAGGGTATCAACAACTTTAATTTCTTCAGACATTTTGAGGTCTTGGAACTCTCTTCAACTAATGACAATTTTACCAAAGCCTAAAGATCATTTACATAAAAAAAATGGAATTATCAACTTCAGTTCTTACAATCACTTTTTCTTACATTTACAATCTTTGAATTCCTAAGATTTGACATATACTTGGCCCAAATTACATTTCTAACACTAGCACATATACTGTAAATTACCAGAAAGTCAGTTATGTAAAAAAAAAACTAACTCACCGGCTTGGTAACTTCCTAGAGGAAGCATCAGCTTGTCCACAGCTCTGACATGACAGTGACCACGGGTTAGCATACCACAGTGAGTAACTTCTACCTAACTCAGCCCAACTTTGAGATCATATACATTTCCACAAGTTGGGGAGCCATTTTACTAACCCTCTGTCATGGTGTCACCTTAGTAATACACAGCAATACAAAAAATGGAATGTAATTTAAATATTTATCACAAAATTGAAACAAGAATTTTCCTCACTTTCCATAAGGGGTAAATATCTCATAATCTATAACAGTGAAATTGTAATCACTCATAAGAGTGTTACATGATGCATTTTCACCATCATACGAATGCGGAAGATTCGAATAACTTTCAAGATTCTGATTGCAATTTCCAGCAATGAAGAGATCAGCTCCAGCTCCAAATATGGGTCCACAACTGAAAGTATAAAATATCATAATACTAGAAGAGAAACTTTTCAATTTTAAGCAATTGAAATACCTGAGACAGAATGCGCATATGCTACTCCAACATGAATGTGGGAAGGAGTGTCTCATGTTTGTGCCTACTATATACTTATACTGATGGCTTAGCTGTGTGTGGTTGTCAGTGATGGTAGGAATAAGGAATAGGCAGTGAAGATGATTCAGTGTATATCTAAAGAAGAATTCACCTTGATTTAACATGTGATTTCTAGGTTCTTTTCTACTCACACAGTTCAGGCTGTGCCCAAACTCTCCTACTGATTAAGGAACTCATTATTCCTACAGAGTTAATTGAATAACCATTAACCCTGATTCTAGCTTAAACACATCATATGACCTTTTCTGCTTAATTAGAATATCTAGCTATCAAAATGTAATTATACTGACAGTCCTTTTCATCAAAGGTAAATCTAGGTAAAAGCTGTATTCAACTATTCTTCAAATTTAAAAACTCAAATAATGTACCAAGATAATAGCTATTCTTAATATCTCAAAAACATAAGTCTAGTACTTACTCAGGATGGTAACATATTGCGAACATCTTTTTGACGACTGGAAATTTAGCAGGTGGAATGTCTTGGTTATTGACAAGGGTGAAAAGAAATGCCTTATCTGATGCCACATAACGACCCTTCATGGTAGTCTTACCCCATGGAACATCACTGAAGCCCCCACAAATTTCACCATGCTGACCCTATTTTGGTTAGAGATTTTCAGTTACGTATCAAGGATTATTTCCAAGTCCCTTATTAGCTCATAACTTAAAATTCATGACTTTAGATGTAAAAGATGTCCCAAAACAGGAAGGAAATAGTTTCTGTGCTAATACAGGGAAAGAAATGAACTCTGTATTAAGATAGAAAGTGCAATAGTATCTACATTAAGAGAAGGAGGGATATTCTCTCAATGCTTAAACAAGAACAAGAATGGACCTTGTTTTCAGAGTAGGAAAATGGATTCTATATTATGAAAAAGTGAATGGCATCTTTCTTAAAAAGAGGAAGGGAATGGTCTCTGCATTAAGACAAGGAAAGAAATGACTTTTGCATAAAGATGAGGGATACTGCGATAAGACAAGAATGGGGATGGCCTATGTATAGAGATAAGGAAGGCCTCAGATTCTGTGTTAAGACAAGAAGGGAAAAGGAATCTATGTTAAGACAAGGAGATGATTGTACTATGGTGTTGAAAAAAATGCGGGGAGGGACTCTCTTTAAAGATAAGAAGGGAAATGGTTTCTATGTTAAGACAAGGAGCATAATGGACTCTGTATTAAGATTGGGATTGCAATGAAATATGTGGTATAACAAGGTGGGATATTGACTCAACACACTGATAAGAACAGAAATGGACTTTGAACAGAATATGTGTATAGACAAGGACAGAAATGGGCTCTATGTAAAGACAAAGTAAACAGATTCTGTTTTAAGATAAGAATGAAAATGGATTCTGTTAAACCCATTTCTTATCTTTTCCTTTCATATCTTCACCCTTCCTCTAACTCCTACCTGCACTCTAACAAATATCATATTCTCAAAAGTTTGCGCACTAATCTTCATTTCAAATTCAACTGCTGTTTTAACCTTTTCTTCATACTTTATGTATTTTTCTTTTTAGCCTGTTCCTGGTACCTCATTCCCTCCAAATTTCCTAAATAATCTTTAGTAACTGGAACTGTGTCTCATACCTTCATAACAAGTTACTACTAGTAAGTACACAATAATAATATTCCTAACTCGTTCCATTCTATTTCTTCTCTCATATGCATTTTTTGTAATATTCTGTATATACCTCAGGTGAGGTATATACTTCATTTCTCCTGTTCTATATGTCTGGGATGCACAAATCATTAGTCCTTGAAATGGTTTCCCCTGCCTTGAAGTTAAATACATGGCCATTACTGCCCCTAATGAGATCCTAATCATTATTTCCATACTTCAGCTTAATACCTTTCCATATACTGGTCAGTATACATGGAGACATCAAAAAAGGCTGTGTGAGATCTGTGCCCTCAATTAAGTAATAATCAATTCTGATACTGTGTCTCTCATACAAGATAACATATATTACTTAAGAAAGCCATAAGTAATATTTGTTTCTAACAAAAACTTATAAACATACTGCATATCCCATTATATATAACTGAAAATACTCCATGAGTACCTCATATGCCTGGCAGTAAAGCAGCATAAGTTGATGGATGAGTAGCAGATGTAAAGATTGTCTCATCGAGTTTTTAATTGTTTTCTTAAAATCTGGTTCCAATCTATTGTAATAACAAACAAGTTATTTTTTTTAGAATATCTAAAAACATCCTGCACACAGAGTGCTTCTGGATAATATGACAGCTATTGTGAAAGGATTAAACAATCATTACATGTTTTCTTCCTATGCCTCAACTTCCTACCAGAACCTCCATTTCACTCTCTTTTAAATTACCACTTTGCCACATTATGCTAAACCTCCAAATACGCTGCAATAAATGATCATACATTCCCATCAATTTAGCTGTCACATAAAGTAGGAAATAACTGAGTATTAGTAAAAATGACACTAACTAATCAAAATATTTAAGGCATGCATTGGCAAACATCATTAAACGAAACTACAAAAAAAAATCAATCCCTAATAAAGTCACACAGCTAACCATAACTATAGTATAGGTTGGAGCAACACCATCACAGTGGCGGTGGAAAGCATCAGCAGAATAGCCGTGAGTAGAAGCTCTGTACACAAGACGCCACATCTGTTTATTGACACCATACCAACTGTTCAATACACGCTGCAAGGACATTTTTTCCTGTAGAGAAAAGAAAAAATATAAATACAAAAATATACATATACAGTTTGACAATATATGATCACACTAGTCCATGATGATAATGATGAAGGTGAAATCAAACTTCAGTAGAAGCTCAGATAATTCCCTTTCACAGTATTCCACAATACACAACATGTGGAGGACTATCATTACAAGCACTTATTTACATCTGCTGAAGACAGCATGGTGAGGCATCTCTCTGGGAAGGTGCAAGCATCTGCCTTATTTTGGCTTGTTTTTCTACTGTTTTCTTGACCCTCGATATGCAAAGTGAGGATGAATATGATAGTGATTACTATGCAGACAAATGGCAAGGGGAGTGATAGTAATGTGTCTGTCATTTGTGATACAGTACAGGGTTTGTTGCATGGGATTGCTTGAAAATTCAAGATTATGGGACAGTGAAGGTTGAATCCTTGTCTTCAGGGGTTAAGAGGGGTGATGGTGGATTGCCACAGGACTTCAGACATTCTATTCTGAGTGAGCTAATGTTCCAAATGCAAAGAATGCTGTATGTCTGTTGTGTCAAGAATGCTGTGACATGACTGTCATGTATATATAAGAGGCCTTTCATACTAGAGTCTGCAAGACATTGAAAGGTGGTCACAAAGGAAAATACTGAAGAGAGTTGGAGATGGAGCTGCTCCCTCCTTAATCATTTCTGGTTCAAACTCTAAAAAAATTACAGCTCACATTTGTATAGCAGTACTTACATTAATGAGAATCTGTGATCCAGCAAACAGTTTGAGAGAAACACGAGGCTGCAGTCTTTTATCTTCATTAGTTGTGTTATCCTTGAATTTGTTGGGAAGTGCTGCATAGCGGTAACGTTCTAATGAAAGCTCCATAGGCACTGCCCCTGTTGGCTCTACTTCTTCGGCAAACACTTGACTATCTGAAATTTGCATCATTTTGAAGCAAATGAGTCATACTAATATATCAGCAATTTCTCTGCCAAATACACAGATAATGAAAGTCATCAAAATCCCTGATAATTAAAAAAACATTGGATCCCAGTTCCAAAAAAGCTTTCTAACATAAATCTGTCTATTGGTCAGACCAAGTGAAGCAGTTGTGGACAAAAGTGCATATGATCAAGGTCAGATGTGCAAACCCTGTGGTCATGCACAACCGCATGTACGATTCTTTCATTATCAAAGGTATTTGACAATTTTCCTCCATAAATTGATGATCTTGTAAAGGCTCATGTGCTGATCAAACAATAAAAAGAAAGAAAAAATGCTTTTCAAATGACCTGAAAAACATATTTCTCTAATGGCACCTATTTCTGCTTGGAAAGTAGGATAGCACTTATATAATCCTCATCAAGCATTCTGATTATCCATAAAACTTACATTCAGAAAATAGAAATTCCATTAAACACTTCTACTTGCTGGTTAAGCTACAATGTAAGAGATGATGTTGCTTGTTTGACCAACAAAACACAAATACATGAACAGAAAAAAAAGCTGTTTTGATACTATACAGTATTCTAACTATATATCTGCCTATCTATCTATTTATCTATATCTCTGACACCAATTCCATTCGGAAATTCCCTCAAGGTAAGGACATGGCAAAAGAACCTCCATAACTGATCTCCATTGCACTTCTTAGCCTTTAGTGCCTAACTCTTAACAGGGCACTAAAAAAGGGCAACTCTAACACAGAATATACAGTATTCAGGATATAAAATACAAATAAAGAAATGACGAAGAGGAAAACAGGGGCAGAGGCAAGGGAAGATACATAACATCTAGAATATTCATAAAAATAAGATATGAACACTGCAACTACTATACAATAAATTTTTATAAATGTACACATCCTGACAGCTTACCAATGAGTAAAAGTCGCACATGGTTAATGACTCCTTGTAATTGTTGACACACACGTAACCTTTCTTCCTCAGTCCAGTGTGCAGTGGGCTGTGTAACACCTGCTCCATATTTGGCCCAGTTTAACACTCCACGCCATACATCCTCTTCTTCTAGGGCAAGCTACAGAAAACAATAAAATTTCGTAACACATGATTAAAAGGATCTAACAAAACTTGAGTCACTCACCTTAGCAATGCTTAACTGTCCTTTCGCTTCTCTTGGATTTCTACTTTTGTTTTTGTCTTCTCAAATAAGCAGTAAATCACTTGGCCATGTTACTTGTTAAACCATTACCACAGAAAAATAAAGAAATCACAAGTATTCTATTTCATAAATTGTTACAATGACCATATTCACTCTATTTTCCTACACTTTAGGTCACCATACAAACTCCCTATCATTCTACAAAGGGAGTTTATTCCTACACATCTACTACTTGCCTCTGGTTCTGCTCCCTTTTCTATAAAAATTTTGATGAGCCAATTTGGTACACAAACTCAATAAGATTTGCAATAGCTGATTTAGATATGCAAAATACTGTTCATTAACAACCTCTATCTATCTATGTATTTACAATTGCTCATTCATATCCTTAACTCATGCCCAGTACATTAAAGTAAAGCATGGGCTTTCACACTTCAACCATAAAAACATTCAAATTATCATAATGATATCACATATTTATTTCAGTCCACTTATCAAACCATCACTTACTCTGAAACAAGCACTATTTCTGTTATGAAACCCCTAAACAGCTCTCAGAAGTTTTCCTTGAACACCATATATGGTTAAAACTTCTGTTACCTTTCCTTATCATTTTATCATACACATTTTTAAAATGCATAAACTGTATAAAGGTTCTTCATTTTCTCTTAAAATATTCTTTACTACTGATATTTGTCAATGTGCAAAATCTCAGTTACACATGGTCTTTCTTTCCTTTATACACTATTTTTCCCCAAGAGGGGGTTCACTAATTGTGCTGCCTGGGTATTGGAACATGCTCAAACAGTGTTTGAAGTGCTTTAGTGATGGTTGGTGTCCAGTATATGAAAGGGAGAGTGTGACTCGTATTTGTCTAAGGAGTGTGGTTTCTGGTGGGCTGTTGCCCCTCACCATATGCAAGGCTGCAAAAACCTAAACTGGCATAGTAACAAGATGTAACTCTTATTTTTGCTGGACAGGCCACAAAGGATAGTAACAAGATATTCTATCAGAGACAGAGCAAAGTAAATCTTTGCTGGTATTAATGTTTTGTGAAAGTTTCAGTTGTTAGCTCCACCCCACCCTCACAGTTTCTTAAAACTCACAAAGGCAAGATCGTACATGGGATATTGCTATTCTGCAGGAAATACATTATAGCAACCTAATCTACGGCACATTTATATCTTTTCACTACCTCAAGTCTTCAACATAAAGTTTCCATACGATGGATATTGTAATTTTTGAAATTCTATATAGAAACACCTAGAAAAAACATAAATACAGATATCAATGGACAATAACTCCTTCCACTGCCAGGATAGGATAACAATAGAACATATAGAAATTAGCAATAAAATAAAGTTTTGGCAAGACTGTTTCAAATATATGCACAGGATATATGATTCATTCATATCTATCAACAAAAAGTATACTCTTCAGAATTACTCACATTATCAGAGGAAATAAGCCTGATGAGTGCTTCACGGGAAAGATTAAGAAAAGATGTAGTCTGCATGCACTCCAGTGCATTTTCTCCAATGTATGCTACACATCGGTCAACAAAAGATCGACTACCTTTACTCCCTAAAAACAGTAGTCCAAAAGATAAGAACAAAGTCAGTTCATCAGCAGAAACCTATGCTTTTATTCACATATATATCACTGAAATACAATCAGCTCTATAATATGTATGAAAACACCTACTTTAAAATGTCTATTGTGTTTCACTGAAAAACATTAATCAGTTGTATATACTTCTGCATGGCCATAACAGGTTGGACTATGAGTCTGTGTGCTGGTGTTGGGATCTAAAAACTAATTTTGTGAATGGTTTGCACATGATGAGGTGGATTGTCTCCATGAAACACGTAGTGCACCATGCAGAGGAAAAAACTTGTTAAATAAAATAATCTGAACTCCTACAGAATAGCGATTTCACTTTCTTAACTATCATTACATTTTACAGTGATCATCATATCAACATGTATG
>JAUUDY010524759.1:0-10513 GCA_032361765.1 Panulirus inflatus | reverse complement strand
ACGTCTCAGTATAGAGACGTCCACGTATGGAGCCATGTTATAACCCAGCTCAGTAGGGAGACGTCCACGTACGGAGCCGTGTTATAACCCAGCTCAGTAGAGAGACGTCCACGTACGGAGCCGTGTTATAACCCAGCTCAGTAGAGAGACATTTAATTTCAACTCGCGGGTTATCGTGTCGTGCCCTTGAGTTGGGTTGGCGAAGAGAGTTACTCACCAAAGAGAGGCAGGCGCCGAGGACGATCATCCAGCCCCATCCTCCGTCAGGAGCGACCATCTTGCGCCGTGTCTTCGGCACCATCCTGGTAGGCACGGGGCCCATGGCTGGCTGGTTGGACGGGGGTCTATTGGGCACCAGCTTCTTGCTTGGCTTGCCTCCCATCTTCGCTCCTTCCTGCACTTCGATGTTGGTCTTCTTTCGTCTCTGTTGCTGCCGGAACCTGCTGGCGGCTCTGGCGACAACAGTGGTTCCTGGTGTCCTCAGGGTGATGGGTGACGCTGATAGGAACGCTTCCCCCGACTGATATAAACTCTGTCTCTTTCGTCGTACGACAAGACCTCCGTCAGTCTCTTTCCCTGAGCGTCACCTTGCGTAATGTGTCTCCCACGTAAGTATACCACGGAAAGATCTATTTTCGATTAGTTATCTTGTAACGATATATCTCTAATGTGGAAAAGAAAGTAAGAACATTATTTCCTAGGTACGTAAAGATCACGGACGTCAGCCAATGGGTCACAGTTCATATTGTATGATGCCTTTCGCACTGCGTGAAGATCAGGTTTACTGAGATTGCGGTGTTTAAGGCGAAGTTATGGCGCTCAAGACTTGTAACTATCACGGTCGTTGATGAGAGGATGTGTGGTGTCGGCACGTTCGTGTGAATGACGATAAGAATAAAGAATACAAGAGACGAGATGAACAGCGGCTATATTGGGTGTTATGTGGGTCACGCTGGTGAGGTAACCATCGGAACACCTCCAGTTTGTCATGATGGCGGGACGACGCATGACCACCGTGCGAGGGTGGAGCACATGAGCACGACGGGACGACCATGTGGGCATGATGACCTGGCTTTTGACCTAGCCCTGAGGGGTCAGGTCAGAGTTCAAACCATCATACCCAAAGGTCGTACCGTCGTCCTCATGAAGTTGACATGAGTAATGGATGATCTTGAAACTGCTGACGAAATTAATCATTGGTTGATTATTTGTCTTTTTATGTGTCTGTGGGGCAGTGGTTAGTGTTGACGACCGTGATATCACGCACAAGCCCGCCCGGGTTCGAATCCTGGTGGCGGAAATCGTCTAGCACTCCACCCGCAGATGTTGATTTGAAACCCACCTTCATAGTAGTGAGCGGGACAAGTGTTGGAATCCCGCAGTAACTATCACCCATCCAGATTAGGAATATAGATGGAAACGAACATACATGATGTCGCAAACAATCGTAATTTGGCCATGGCAAAAGACTCCTTGTATACCACTGTATCTAACCGGACCTTATGGGAATTACGTTAGATAAGAGTACGTTATCAGTGATGTCAGTTGGATTTTACGTTGAGGTCAAGGGTCATTTGTTGCTAGGGTCACGTACGCACCGACCCTTCTTCGTGTGACGACTTGAAGAAAGCACGCCACACACCACGTCTCGAGCAGTGAGTGAGGGAGGGAGTGAGGGAGGGAGGGAGACATACGTCATCCGTCCATAGTTACACTATCTTATCAACGGAATTTCGTTATCTGTTTTGTGCCTGTTTATATCGGGCTCACTTGGTGGTGTGGCCAGGGATGACCACAACCACCACGACCTCTGCTATGGGACGAGTCGTCACCAGTTGTCGTGTAATCGAGGTACTTGGAACGACCCTTGCACACGACGGTACGACCCTTGAGTGTGATGACCCAGCCTTTTAACCACACCCACTCCTAAAGACTCAGCTTAAAGTCCCGCCCGTCATTCCCAAGGGTCGTACCATGACCCTAAGGGGGTCGGTACGGTGGTGCTGCTCACGAGGTCGTTCCGTCGTGTTCAGAGAAACGCTGGGAACCATCCTGATGGAGATACGCTGCTGCCGTCGCCTGAGACACAGGGAAGACCCATAGCATGCGTGTCTACCCCGGCAGGAGCTCGTGCAGTTAGCGGGAGCTACACACATGGCAAACTCGAACGAAGCCGGAAACAATGTGGCCTCCCCCACATATCTAATGTCCTATGATTGAAGTGCATTAATCACTTATCTCTGATGAATTGATATAACTGGTTATCAGTCCAATAGTTTTACATGACGTTCACAATGTGGAAATTATTTTCATCATCATGGAATTATGATAATGATAAGTAATTATCATTAAGGATGAACACATGTGGTCAGGATATGTGTCATTACTGAACACCTGTTGTTGTTATTGGAACGTGAGTGACTTACTGTTAAGTTTAGGTCAAATGATAATCAATCAAATGAGCGAAAAAGAAACAAAGGATTATTCAGGCATCACCAGTGACGATCACCTCAGTTCGTTGTCTAAGTGTCTGTATGTTTATATGTATGTAAGGACTGCTTTGTATAGCACGGACGGGAAGTTGTGCACTCGGGGGTACCATCCCGCATGTGTGTGTGTGTGTGTGTGTGTGTGTGTGTGTGCTTCCAGGGAGAGAGAGATGTATCACCATTATATCACACTCATGCAGTCCTCACTTTCCTGTTTTTTCCATCAGCATATTCCACTGTTCCATATATTTCTCTCGCTCACTTCATCAACATTCCACCATTTCGCCCCCAGCACAGTTGACACTTTAGCTCTGTTCTTATTTCTAATTCCACAAAACCCACTGGAAATATCTTATATAATCACTGTATATAAAGTTTTTTGTCGAACATTTTTTCACAATGCGTATTTTGCTGTCGCATTTTTCCTCTTGGGAAGCCATGAACACCAGCCACACCACATCATGATCCGAGTGTCTTAATCCTGCGTCTGTCTTCTTATTCCACGAGGCTTCACGTCCATGTCGCACTGAGGGCCCCTGCGGTCCCTGGCACCCTGGGGAGGCACCGGTGCCAGGAGGGGTGTCAGCCATCCAGAGTCGCTGCTCCTTCCCCAGAGTTACCTGCAGGAGGGAGCGGACGCCCGCGAGGAGTCGCAGTCGACAGTGTTAGGGGAGGGTGCTGAGCTCCGCTACGCACATTATCATCTTATCTGCCTTATCAGTAGGTATGTAATGACCCCCGCAGACAGAGGCATAGCGGGCGATAGGGAGCATAACATGGTGCAAACATTGGATGGCAGGTAGGGCTGCGCCTCCACCCACCCGCTTCCTCTCCTCACCCCAACCCACCCCGTCATCCACCCGCCTCCTATACTCACCCCAACCCACCCATCTCTCGTGGCCGATCTCCCAACGCGGGAAACTGTAGTCATGAATGAAGGTGGAAAGGTGTGTGTGTGTGTGTGTGTGTGTGTGTGTGTGTGTGTGTAGTTTTTCTTTTAGATTTTTTCTTTTTTATTTGTTTGTTCGGAGACCCACAGCAGGTTAGTATTCAAACCACTTCTCTCTCTCCTTATTTTTCAGTTTTGAGATTATTTACTGTTGATTACCCCCACCTCTTGGTAAATGATACCAACTGGCCAGGTGCGTCAACCCCTGAAACCTGGTCTGTTTCTTGAATGACAAATTTTTTGCTCTGTGCTGTCAGGGTTACCGTCACCATCATGACAGTTGACAACCACAAGATGGGGATTGACAATCCTGTCTTCGACGGGAAGGAAGACCAAGGATCCCGAGGTAAGTCGCCTACACCCTTGGCTTCGTCTGTGTTTCATTGTACCGAACATTTGTTGATATATGGTATTGAAAGTCATTATATGAATGAGATTGACTTGTTTATCGTAACATATCGAGACAGACCTGTAATGCTACTGATTAATTCATTGCTGGAAGGCCACCCGATCTCCCTGTGGCAGGTGCCTCGAGAGGCTGGTAGAGAAATTCATCAAATAATTTGCCCACTAGATTTTCTTACATATGTAAGAATTGTCTAACCAAAATCACATACTAATGAAGAAGAATATATGACGAACTGATCAAAGCATGAAAAGCACAGTCGCCAGTCTCCAAGGTCGCCCAGTCTGCCCCACGAGGGCTGTGCTTCCTGTGTAGGTCTGAAGGTCACATTGCGTACCATGACAAGGTAGTGAGCAGATGGGAATGTTTCCTAACTGTTGTTTTAGTGATATCTATGGGAGGAAAGCCCACTCCTTCTCCCATCATTACACATGCCAGAAATTTCTTAAAAGAGTTCATCTCATCACTACGTTATCTAGATGTTCGTGTCGTTTGACGGGTTCCATGGTGAGGGGGATGCCTCATCCCATGCCAGTTTACGTATTGCAATATATTTTCCAGATCGCAATTTTCTTGAACGATATCTACGGTAGTGGGTCATCATTATGTACAGCTACCCGCACAACATTTACTGCACAGGCTACTTTCCTGGTCCAATTACATTCTATTCACATTTGCCGGTGCTTAACATCGTCATCCACGGTGAGAGGTGGCGCCGCGCACCAGCCACCAGGAGACACGTCTCCTCCCTAGACCGGACTGGTTTATATTGAAATCATGCCTTGTGAATTCAGACAGAGTGGTAGTCAACAGTTGTTACTCGCTAATAAGTAAGGAAGCCGCCAGGGTGTACGTGCAGGAAGGCGGCTCGATAACAAAACCCGACTGGGATTTCCGTCGTTTTAGTGGCTAGCGGCTGACGTCACAAGGTGAACACTGAGATCTGATAAAATGCTCTCAAAGAAAACGAAATCAACCGTTCCTGAGGGTTTCATTGCGGGGGAAACCATTAAACTGTGAGGGCGTAGATACGTTTGTAGGATGAGTACCAGGCTGGCGATTCCATCGTCCCAGCGGTGCACATCTCTCGTCACATTCGTGGAGGCAGTAATCAGGGCAGAAGTGCGAGATACACTCTTTCCTTAGGCTATTTTGGTCATCATTTTATACCAGTAAGTGACGCAAACCTAGTCCCACTTTCTCAGTGAGTGAACCAGACCCACAACTATTTTCCCAGAAAGTGAGCCAGATCCCTACCACTTTTTCAATAAGTGAACCATTTCCTCAGTAAGTGAGCCAGACCCCTCACTGCTTCCTCAGTGAATGATCCACTTCCTTACCACTTCCACAGTAAGTGAACCAGATCACTACCACTTCATCAGTAAGGGAACCAGACCCAACCATTTCCTCAGTAAGTAAATCAGATCCCACCTACTTCCCACTAAGTAAACCAGATGCCTAACACTCAATAAGTGAACCAGATTCATACCGCTTCCTCAGTAAGTGAACCAGATTCATACCGCTTCCTCAGTAAGTGAACCAGATTCATACCGCTTCCTCAGTAAGTGAACCAGATCCTTGCCACTTCTTCAGTAAGTGAACCAGATCCTTACTATTTTCTCACTAAGTGAATCAGACCCCTAACCCTTAACAATTATTCAGTAACTAAAACAGATCCTTTCTACGTTTCCAGTAAATGAATCAGACCCTTCCCTCTTCTTCAGTAAGTGTACTAAATCCTCACCACTTTTTCATTAAGTTAACCAGACCCCATCACTTCCTCACTAAGTGAACCAGATCGCTACCACTTCCTCAGTAAGTAAACCAGATCACTACCACTTCCTCAGTAAGTAAACCAGGCCGCTACCACTTCCTCAGTAAGTGAACCAGATCCTGCCCATTCCTTCATTAAGTGAACCAGAACCCTACCATTTCCTCGGTAAGTGGGCCACATCCCTACTACTACCTCAGTAAGTAAACCACACCTCCATCACTCAGTCCCTCGATAAGTGAACCAGATCCCCTCTACTTCCTCAGTAAGTGAACTAGACCCCTTATCACTTCCTCAGTGAATTAAATAGACCAGTAACACTTTCTTCTTTAGTGAACCAGATCCCTACCACTTCCTCAGTATGTGAACCAGGTCTCTATCGCTTCTTCAGTAAGTGAAACAGACCCCCAACTACTGCCTAATAAGTGAACTAAACACCTAACACCTCTTCATTAAGTGAACCAGACCTCTACCCCCTCCCCAGTAAGTGACTGGATTCCTACCGCTTTCTAAGTATATGAACCACAACCCATCTCAGTAAATGAACAAGTTCTTGTCCACTTCTTCAGTAAGTGAACCAGACTACTACCACTTTCTAAGTAACTGAGCCACATCTCTACCATTATCTTTGTAAGTGAATCACATCCCTACCACTAACTCAGTAAGCGAACAACTCCCCTACAAGTTCCTAAGAAAGTGAACCAAACCTCTCCTACTTCCTTAATAAGTGAACCAGATCCCTACCACTCCATCAGTAACAAAACAAGATTCTTAAAACTTCCTCATCAACCGAACAACAATCTAACACTTCCTCAGTAAATGGAATATATACACACCATTTCCTCAGTGAATGAACCACACCCGTGCCATTCCCTCAGGAAGTGAATCAGATCCCTACCACCTCCTTAGTAAGTGTTCCAGACCACCTTACATTTTCTCAGTATGTGAACCAGAACCCTACCATTACCTTGATAAATGAACCAGATCCCTACCACTTCCTCAGTAAGTGAATCAAGTTCCTACCACATCCTAAATTTGTGAACCAGAGTCCTACCACTTCCTCAATAAGTGAAGCAAACCCCCCACCACTTCCTTGGTAAATGATCATGCAATTATATACGATCTTACAGCTCTGCGTTAGACTCCTTTGACACTGCAACAAACAACTTTTTAGCGAAACGACAAAAATAGCTTTGGAAAGTCGTCATCATACTAGACGGGGAGAAATCTTACAACATAAGACGAAATCTTTCCCCTCATATCAAAGGCTGCAGTCACGGGTTCAGTTCCTCACAAAGGCGTGACTTTGAATAAAACATAAGAAAATAGAAAAAAAAGAGTAAAGTTTTTACTAAAAGCTTTAGAATGTTCATTTGCTAACATATGATCATGACATTCAACGATGTACTATCTCAACTATTCAGACATTACATAGGTGCTAGTGAAGAACAGAGTGCTCACATCCATGCGTTATAGATAAGCCAATGAGAAATATCTCGGATAAGACAAATATCAACCTTCACAACCGTGCGGCAAAGTATCTGACTCTAATTGACATTGTTTACTTAGCCACAGGTTAAAACAAAGACTTATATCACCTTATTTACCATGCACTTTGTGTCGTCAGAATCTTCAGAAAAAGAAAACTCAGACTTTAATCTGCATATTCAACAGAAAGCAGTCATGACTAATTGTTCTTTACGGGTTCTGTACAAAATCTGCTTTCCACTTCAAGATTATCATCTATCTTAACAGTTCTCTGATAAGATTTCTACCACTAGTGTCACACATAGCTCCACGATCGTCAACATTTTCTGAACTTTGTCACACAAAGTAGAGCTCATATGTGACACCAGAAAGTAACGAATCTTTAGATAATGACTTGAAGTTTCAAGGGAATCTGACTGCTGAACGCATATAGGCGGTTCAGTATATGAGAAGCTCGACAGGCATGGTAAGCCTTAATGGATCAGCCTCTCCCCCTTTTCCTATCAGCAGTTGTGTCCCTCAAGGTTCTCTACAGTCTCCTACGCTTTTTCTCCTTTCTTTCAACGATTTCCTTTCTTCTCCATATAACCAAATGCACACATACGTTGACGACTCAGCACCTGATTCTACAAGGCTGCTCTCTCTCTCTCACTCAATCTATATCTCGTCTCGACATACTCTATCAATAATTTAGACTTGGACAGGATATCTCAGTGGGCTAAACGAAACCTCGTTAAGTTTAATGCACCTAGATTCAGTTTCCACCCATCTCTCTATCGAAAGTTATTCACAGATTTCCTCTCTCCTTTCACGATTCTGTAATGCCACCTCTTGACTCAGTGGACAGTGAACATACTTGGTGTTACAGAAGCATCCACTCTTTTGGAATCCCTACATTACGGAAATAGCCAAGTCTGCCTCTACGAAACTGGGAGTCCCGTTTGATTGTTTAAATTTCTTTTCTTCCGAATCTTTGCTTCGTTTATGCAAAGGATTGATCAATCCTTGTACGGAATACTGCTTTCGCATATGGGGTGGTTCTAGCTCTGTATGCTTACTTGACATAGTTGAGTAGAAAGCTGTCCAACTTATAAACTCTTGTAGGCTAACTTCAAAACTTGATCCACTTGCCCCGCGCCACAGTGTTTGGCCACTTTCTCTTTCTTCTATAAGTATCAATCTGTTTTTTGCTGGCTGCTTGTGTGCCCCACCACTAGCTAGACCACGCAATTCCTAGCAAGCTGCTGCGTCACATGATTGCTGTGTGGCCGTTGGTAACTCAAGGATGGGCCGTTTTGATAACTGCTTCCATCCCTGCACCTCGAAGCTATAGAACTCTTTACTCTCTCATGTCTTTCACAATAACTATGACCTGGCACATTTTAAAAGAGATTTTCCTTTTCCTCTAATTTTAGTAAATACTTTCCTTTCTTCTTTTTCCATTTCATAATCCTCTCTATATTTCAATTAAGGCCCGGCACTTGATGGGGATTTTTGTCCGTGAATGGAGCTTCCAACATAAAGAATTATCGGGAAGTGACTCGCTTCCGTATGCATTCAGGCGAAATCGTGGCGACAATACCAAAGTTTCCTACACAGTAGATGAATGAAACAATGTTTTAAGCGTATTTGTTTCTTCACTTTTTTTACTTCTTGTCTGCTGCTTTCCTGCGTTAGCGAGGTAACGCCAAGAACAGACGAAGAAAGGCCTAATTCGCTGGTATTCATTCGCAGGCTGTCATGTGTAAGGTACCGAAACCACAGCTCAAGATCCAGGTACGTCAGCCCTAACCCTCTGAGAGCACTCGCACTTTCTTGGCATCATACGCCACGCCAATTTAATGTGGCAGATGTCACATGCACGGTGCCTTTACCGGTAAAGTCCCGTACGCCTTGTAAGGCTTCCGGGGTGCCGTAATAGCTGCACTTATATTGATGTGCAGCCGAATGTGCGAAATGAACCCTAGAGACCTGCGTGTCTATTATATAGGCCTCTGTACCTTTGGAAGCCACGATGTCCGGCTTTCTAAAGGACCCCACTATCGGAATGCGCGGCTCGCAGGACACCTCGTAACCCCTCTGTCCCAGTCGTCCGGCCAAATAGGCACTGGTTCCCCCGGCTGCTGCATATACCCTGGCTCAGTCCTCTGACAGCACGTCGCCTTCTGTATACCACATCGCTCTAATTCACATTATTCCTTACACGTCTTTCACTCTCCATTATTTCCAGGACCCGACCACTCAAAACACTTGTATCTCCGTCCCTCTATCTCCAGCTTGGTTAACCTTTCTCCCTTTCCCCCACTTCTGACATATGCTGTGTCATATTTTTTTCCTAGTAGTATAATAGATGATTCCCATTAATTTCACTTATCTTCACACATGATCTGTGTGCTTGGTGGTTATTACAGCCTTCCTGGTGAATACTTCCTCGTGGTATCACAGCATTGTCTCTCCTCCATATCTGTTGTCCTATACTTGATGATCAAGGTCGCCTGCTCTCCTACCAATAATGGTTAAGCCCAACAGAGCATTACAATGTCCTGCCTGTAGAAGTCTAACGAGTGCGACCATAGAAGTACACACTGCTCTGGCCTTTTGTGTATCAAAGTTTGTTTGTGTGTGTGTGTGTGTGTGTGTGTGTGTGTGTGTGTGTGTGTGTAAACGTAAAAAAGTGTCCGTCAAAATCTTGTTACCGTTTAGTTAGGTCGAGCAACAAGTGCTAACATACTGGACAAGATATGAAAGAATCACTCAGGTAGGCAAAGTAGCGATTAACCATAAAAGGATAAAATGATTGAAGAACAACTTAGACAAAGTAACAGCTAACCACCATGACAGAAAGTGACAGATATAAACAGAGATATGTGGATAACCACGAACTAAACAGAACAGTTAGTATCACCAGCGCGACCAGTGCTAAACTCAAGCAGCAGAGGAACCACAAGAATAACTAATAGATTAAAAGCACTTTCGAAGAATTAAAAGAACTGAACATAGGAGAAAATTAACAATCTATAAGGCTAATAGTCAACAGCTGTAAATGTCATTACAAAACAAATGAACATAGAGGAACAACCTGCAATTAAAAAACAATGAGTGAATTAGAAATACCAACTTATTGAGCGAACTAAGTATGAAGCTGCCTTCATACTACGAAGGGAGACACTTCCAGACTATTATTCAGTACATTATAGATAAACCTAATTTAATTTCTAAGGCCTTTGATCCCCTCCCTTACGGGTCAGATCAAAAGCTTTCTTCACTACAAAAGAGTCAAACAGTCTTCAGATCTTATAATATGTACAGTGTCATTGCTCCTATGTTTGTTTGTAAACATACACACACACACACACACACACACACACACACACACACACACACACACACACACACACACACACACACAC
>JAUUDY010524648.1:0-10514 GCA_032361765.1 Panulirus inflatus | reverse complement strand
TTATTATTATTATTATTATTATTATTATTATTATTATTATTATTATTATTATTATTATTATTATTATCATCATCTATTGGTAGACAAGGCTTATCTTTATCTTGTCCAAGAACCCAAACTTTCCTTTTATCCTGCAAGATGTATAGTTTTAGATTTTTAGATATCTTTTTCATGCCAGTATTGTACATATTCCATTACATATTGAAATCACTATCATTAGGTCTGGCTTTTACCCGTAACACGTCGGCTGCTATAAAGAAATGATGATACTACTAGGAAAGCACCAGGCAAGAGAGAGGGAGGGACCCAAGTAGCCTCGCATACTTCATCAATATTGGCAGTAACGATCACCCGGGTGCGGGCGTGTTGGTTGATCCCCGTAGCTATATCCGTACCTACATGACTCATCACGGTTTCTTCCCCAACAGCTGCTGTGCTGAGGGATACCCTGGGGCTCTCCAGGAGGTGCTGATAAGAGAACTCAAGGAATCCGGAAGGTACTCGATAAGAACTCAGAGTTTGGAACGCACTAGAAAAGAAACTTGGGGATTCTGGAAGGTGGTTGGGGGAAAACCTAAGGGCTTCGGTAGGTGAACCTCTGGGTTTAGTGAAAATTTTGAAGATGTCTACTGGTTGGGAGGAAACGGGAAGAGAACCTTATGCCACAGGAGGTGCAGGCGTAGATCCGTGGGGCGCCAGGTGATGATTTATGGAAGACTTCGATGCTCTGACACCTAAGAGATGCCTCTGAAGAACTGTAGAGATTGAGAAGGTACTGGAGTTAGCCCCTGGTATACAATAGGTTCTAGGAAATAATCCCCGATCTCAGACGGTTAGTTCTGGAGGCGTATGTGGGAGATCCTCGGGCTAATGGATGTATTGAGAGAGACTATTATGTTTCTGGGAGATGCCTTTGAGAACCACAGATTTACGAAAGATACTCAGGATGAATGACTGGGATATGGGCGGTGCTGGGGAGATTGTCAGGGGTGCCGGGAAAGACTGGGGTGGCCCCCAGGACCAAGGAATGTTCTTAAAGAGAATCACGGGGATTCGGAAGGTGCTTGTAGGGAACTTCAGGGATGTGGAGAGTGCTGGAAGATAACTTCAGAGTGGGAGGGTGCTTATGGAGAACTTCAGGGCTGTGAGTGAAAGTGAGAGAGAACCTCAGGACTCTAGGGAGGTGCTAGCGGAGAACCTTAGGAATCCAGAAGGGGCTAGAGAGAAAAGCAGCACTTCTGATGGCGCAAAAAAACTTCAGAAGCGCAGGAGATGCTTGTGGGGGAGCTTCAAGTTGTCTGTTGAGAATTTCGGGCTCTGAAAAGTGTTGGGGAGAAACCCTTAGGCTTGAAGAGGGTGCAAGGGAAAACCTGTTGGTATCAGGAGGGGGAGATCCTTAACCTCCCACGAGGTGTTTGGGAGAATATCGAGGCTCCAGAGGGTATGGCAAAGAACCCCAGTGTTCTAAGTAATGTTAGGGACAAGGTTATAGCTCGAGGAGATGCTGGGAGACAACATGAAGGATATTGGTGGTGTTTGTAGGGAAGCGTAGGGTTTTCTGGGAGTAAAGGGAGAGAACTTTGGGGTCTACGGAGTGCTGGGGAGAACCTGAAGACTTTGAAAAGTAATGGGAGAGAGTCACTAGGGCCCAAGTAATGTTGGTAGAAACCCTGAGTGCTCTAGGATGTAAAGGGAAGAATCTCAGGGCTCCGAGGAATTATGAAGGAGAGGCTGAAAGTTACAGGAGGTGGGGAAACACTATTTAGCTGTGCCTGGGGCTAAGGATGACTCTGCTTCTTCGGGTGGTGATGGGAGAGTCTCAGGGCTCTGGGCAGGTAGCGGGGAGAGAGCCTCAAGGCTCCGGGAGGAAGTGGGAGGGAGGCTAAAGGCTCTGGGAGGTACGGTGGACAACCTTAGGACTGCAGGACGTTTTTATTGAAGAACCTCGACAGGAGACCGGGAGGCGCTGCTGAGTGTGCATGGGAGCAGCCCATGTCTCCGACGTGTGCACGGGGAGAGGTGCTGGTGAGGGTCTCCTAAGGTCTGGGGAAACCATCAGAGAAGGAAGATGTCTCTGGTGTGCCGTACACACCGTAGGTTTGGCCTGTCGATCTTTTGGTCCGATTCCAAGTTCTATTTTGGTGGAGGATGACTGACCTGCTTCTAACATTAGCCCCCAGCCTTCCCCGTAGTCTGTGAGGTGTGTCGATGAAGCTGCTCTGTGGGTTCATTAGTTATCAGTGGAATATAACAGTAAGTGTAGAAATGCTTATATGTGCACCTTGAATGTACATATAGACAACTACATTGTACCTAAGACACATTTATTCTTACATATATATAAGCTCATGTTCATAATTACACAGATAGCAACATCGATGTACACGCACGGTAGTTATGGTGGTGCTTCGGTAATATAGAACTTGTGAATCACAACTCTGGGAGTCGAACCCGCACGAAGGGGACAGCAACGGATCTGTCCCGCTGAAAGGAAAAAAGAAATCGGTGATTTGCAAAAAGTTCACCTCGGTTTGATGTCCATCAGTAGAGGACTGTGGCTGATGTGTCTGGTTTGTGGTGAGTCCTGATCCTGGTCACTCATGACTTTGGTCCACAGCAGCTTTGGTCGCTCATGTCTGTGGCTCTCTTGCAGCCAGTTGTTCGCCACCAAATTCCTTCCCCGATATGACAGTCACCAGCGTACACATACGTACACAGTGACCCTTAGTCAGTGTTGGAGAAGAGAAAAGGAATGAATGTCCGTGTGTTGGCGTCCATCAGCGAGGCGGAAGGTATACACCATCCGTTAACAAGTCGTGATTCAACTCTCGTCATCATCCCAGGAGGCGGGAAGTAGTACCGCTGGGGGGGCCGAACCCGGCCGCTCTCGTAACACACTTGGCCGCGTCATCGAAGTCCCTATAAAAGACGAGGGTTTGCACCACCCTCTGGGGGAAGTTAAGGATCATCGGCCGCCCAGCGGTCCATAACCATTGATTCAATCTTACAAAGAGTTGCGCGGTAAATCCCGATGCAAAGATGACTACACGGATGAATAGATCTGAGTGGACGGGTTCAAAGAACCAGTGGACTCACGTTAATACCCGAGGTATAGTTGATATCACAGTAGTAAGTTATCTGTACTGCTATACAGGTCTCGTGTACCATATATTTCCAGGAGACAAGATTTTTTTTTTTCTTGTAATGACGATACGGTCGTAAGCAATGTCATTCAGTGTAGTTTGCGCCGGCTTGCGTCATTCTTACGTAACAATTCCGCCGCTATTTTTTTATTTTCATTGTACTGTATTACGTTATTGGTTACCAAGACATTTTTTTCCGAATTTTATATTTTTAGGGATTTTTCGTAATTTGGTCATTGACTTTATTTCTCGTTTTTCTGTATTTTATATCTTTTTTTTTGGCATTGTTTATTTGTATCAGCATAACTTATAGCAATGGCCATTCTCCATTAATGTTGCCACTACCAATCATTGTTGCCTGTTGAAGCTTGTCATGTTATGACAAGCGTCTCTTTACTGTATTTAGTGACGTTAGTCCCTCTGGTTTTCTCTATTCTCTGTCGTTGTATATTTTGTCGTTGTATATTTTGTCCATACACTTTTGTTATTAAATATATCTTTGCCGCTGTTCCCTTTCTTTTACCATATATGATTTAAAGTGTAATAGTTTGTGGCATTTTGTCTCATCTTTTTACTTTCTCAACTTTTACGAATTCGTATTGATAGTTATAATATATATCTCCTTTTTCCTTTACCATCCTTCATATACATTATGCATGATTTGAAATGATGACAAGTTTAAATTACTAATGATTATTCGTTTCACATCATTCGGTATCTGTATTACCAAGGAAACATTTAAGTACTTTTTGATATTATTTACGTAAAAAAAAAAATAGTATAGAGCCTATTGCTGAATACGATTCCGGGGTTAAATACTGTTTCGGGTCATAATTTCCAGTAATTAACCATTTAAATCATTACAGAAGTAAAAAAGAAAAAAGAAATCATAATTATTCGCTTCAGATTAGTTTTGTATCTGTCGGCCAGAGTAAGCATTATTAATTGCGTTATATTATCATTTCCAGCTTAGACGACTTTCATTATATTATGTTTTAATATTATAACAAGACTTTTTTTTTTTTACTTAATAATACGGTATTTTTCTTCGGAATAAGATCAGCTTCAAAACCTCATCCTAGGGCTTTTCTACAAATAACTGGAGGATTAGAAATAATTAATCATTTCATATATATTTAGTATATGTCGACCAAAGGAATGATTATATATTTTACATTACAAGCATTTTTTTTCCTATTATTCTTTTCCATGTTGAATACGGGTCTGGGGTTGAAATATTGTATGGGGGTCATTAATTCCGGTAATTAAACAATTAAATATTTACAGGATTGAAAATTCGAGAATTTATTCCTCAATTATTTGCTATTAGTCGGCCAGAGTAAGCATTTTAACTTATGCTACGTTATCTTTTAAAGTAATGAAGAATTTCATAAAGTTATTTTAATGCTAAAACTAAAGTTTTGGCCATGATATTTACACTTTGTTAATTATATTCGCTTCAAAACCTGAAAGGGCACATTTTTCATGCACTTCTAGTGCTAGAAAGCTGTTTAGGAGACTTTGAATACTATTATTAAGCATTTGAATAATTAGATTAAAATATATATATAAATCATGAGAATTTACACCTCATTATAGCGTTTATTCTTCATCCACAATACGATTCTGAGGCTAATGTTTTGTTTTAGAAACAATAAACTCCTGTAATTAAGCATTTGAAATATAACAAAATTGAAAACACTTCAAGAAAGTTATTTTCATATTGATTTGGCGGTGTTGGCCAGAGGAAGAATTATTACATGTCTTACATTATATTTTCAGAGTATAGAGGACTTTCATTACCTTATATCTTAATTTCAAAACAAAAAATTTTTGTTCCTTTCCTTTGGATATTTGATTTGCTCCAAAACCTCAGTATAAAGCCTATTCTCCTGTATAAATCCTATTATATCATCAAACACATTCAACAAACCTTCGAAATACTCACTCCATCTCTTTCTCACTTCACCACTACTTGTTATTACCTCCCCATTAGCCCCCTTCACCGATGCTCCCATTTGTTCTCTTGTCTTACGCACTTTATTTACCTCCTTCCAAAACATCTTTTTATTCTCCCTGAAATTTAACGATACTCTCTCGCCCCAACTCTCATTTGCCCTCTTTTCACCTCTTGCATTTTTCTCTTGACCTTCTGCCTCTTACTTTTATACATCTCCCAGTCATTTGCACTACTTCCCTGCAAAGATTGTCCAAACGCATCTCTCTTCTCTTTCACTAACAATCTTACTACTTCATCTTACCATTCACTACCCTTTCTAATCTGCCCACCTCCCACCTTTCTCATGCCACAAGCATCTTTTGTGCAAGCCATCACTGCTTCCCTAATACATCCCATTCCTCTTACATCATTTGCTCTCACCTTTTGCCATTCTACACTCAATCTCTCCTGGTACTTCCTCACACAAGGCTCCTTTCCAAGCTCACTTACTCTCACCACTCTCTTCACCCCAACATTCTCTCTTCTTTTCTGCAAGCCTCTACAAATCTTCACCGTTGCCTCTAACAGATAATGCTCAGACATCCCTCCAGCTGCTCCTCTCAGCATATTAACATCCAAAAGTCTCTTTTTCACATGCCATCTTTCCTACTTATATACATATTCTTATGTATATCTTTTTTAAACCAGGTATTCCGAATCACCATTCCTTTTTCAGCACACAAATCTACCACAAAACTACAAGTTCCTCACCATTTTCATTTACAACACTGAACACCCCATGTATACCATGGTATTGTTATATAAATAAAGGTATGGAAACCAGCTGATGTATCCATCCACTTACTTTGAATTCTGGGTAATGTATACAATTACATCATCTTTCTTCTCATTATAAAGATGTTACTGCACAGGGCTTGACAGGGAATCCAAAACTTATCCAAAATTTCATCATGAGCAAATATCAGTTTGGAAACAATTAATTATGCTAAGGAATTAAAAAGGAAAACTGTCTAGAATGATAAGAAAATATGTGAAAATCTTAATACATTTAACACTCTCTCACATGGCTGACTCAAAATGCACCTTCCAGAATGCATCAATCAAAACACTGCCAAGACATGAGCTGCAAGCATAGATTACTTAAAATTTACATACACAATAGATATTCATACTTTTCATGTAAAAGGCAAGGAAAAGCTAAAGTGGTTATATAAGCAAAAAGAACAAAGATATGCACCATCCACTTACTATCAACACTCTGAGTGCGGCACAAAAGACAGATATAGACCGTGGTAAACAATGATGCGATGAACAAGAATATCAAAGCCATAACCACCTCAAGTCCATCTACCCCAAAGATGGTGAATGGCTGTAGTGGTTGGGGTAAGACAGGAGGCTTTGGGCATGAACCTTCACAGTCTACACAGCTGCAGGCTCGAGATTCATTCTGTATTTAAAAAAGTAAAGTAAAATAAAGTAAAAAATAAAATAAAATAATGACAAAAATGATGACAATACTAATGATCATAAGCACAATGTTTGCAATATATGTATGTATGTAAGATTATATTTACTTCTTGCTCCAGGAGTCCCTCCTACCTTCATGGAAGTCTTGCATCTGTCAGATGGGACCAAAGGTCATAAATTATAGTGATGTTGTGTGTACATCTATGTTGGAAGAGTATGAAGCTAATGAGCATTAAGCATTCAGTCTTCATAGTGGTAGTTGCACTTTGGGAATGAAGGGTCCTGGGATGTGTTGAAACAGTGTTTGTAGTAATGAAGGAATGGGTAATGTCCACAATGTGTGACCAACATTTGTCTGGGTAGTGTGATTTCAGACGGGGTGTCTGTCTGATGAAATGCCATTTAAAACTGAGTTTGGAAAGCAGTTGTTTTGTGCTTGTCGTGTCATTTAAGTGGTATGTGTTTTGTCAATGTTATGTTAGCTAGTAGTGGGGGATCTGTGGGTAGAGATTGATGAAGTGTGAAGCAGGGGTAGGCTTTCTATTTTTACTTGGGGATAGCGGTTGGTTATGGTGTGGCTAGGGTGCTGTAGCAAAGACTTGAATGCAGAGCATGATGAGGTGGGTTTGTATTGAGAGGGGTCTTTGTCTCATAGTGTAGGTGTTGAGTATTTGTTGTTGCAAGGCAGACACTGATTATTTTGGAAACTCTATTTAGTGTGGTTTGCAATTTTGTTATAGTTGCTTTTGAAAGGGTGGAAGACCAGGCAGGTGAGGCATAGTTTAGAGCAGAGTGGATGAATTAGTATTTTGAAGGCATTCAGTTTGCGTGTTGCTTTTGTGCTGATGTTTTTAGTGTAGAGAGCAAATGTTACGAGTATGCTGTAGATGATACCTAAAGTGGTTGGTGTTTTGTTAAGAGGAAGTAGCTGTCAATCCAACGTGACTGAAGGGCAAGCTGGATTTGTGTGTGTCTGGGGATAAACAAATGACTGAAGACTGTTGTGGACATGCAGTCATTCTGTTCTACATATATAACATATATAACATGTATAACATAATGCATATGTTCACTGCTGCTACTGTGGTGTCAGGGTGTTATGAGAGTGATAAGTCATCTGCATATGAGAGAACCTTTATGTTGTTGTCGGTAATGGGAATCAATGTAGGAAGAGGCTGAAGAGGGTTAGAAAAAGTAGTTTTATTTGGGAACTCCACTATATACTTTAAAGGTTTTTAGAGGTGATGCCACTGTGACTGGTCTGTTGTAAAATTGACCAACCAATTTTTTTACTGTTGCGAATGCAGAGGGTGATGAAATTTTGTGGTGATGTGTAATGGACAGTGTCGAACACTTTGTTGATGTCTGGTATTGTGCTGGATGGCGTTTTGGTTGCTTGAAGTCATCTAGAATATGTCGTCTGAGATGGTAGTGAAGTGGATGGGTCTGAAGCTACATTGTGTATGAGGGAGTGGGATATTTTACTTGATTCTGCCATGGATCAGGTTTTCAATGAGTTTACATACAGAAGACAGATGTGATAGAGGGCAGGAGGAAGAGGAGGAGGGAAACTTGGGTAGATTGGAAGGTTTGAGAAATAGTATCATACTGTACAATTTCAAGATGTTAAGAATTTTGTCACGCAGCCACGAAAGGTTGAAGTTATCTGTAAATACTTGGACTGCAACAGTTGTAAAGTGTTTCATGTACAAGTTTGATATGTTGTCAGGCCTATTGCAGGACAGTTCTTTAAGCTCTTAAATGAAATGTTTGTGTCAGTGTCACTGCGAGTAAAGGGTGAGTAAGCAGTTGCTTCTGGATGGATTTTGTATGTTTTTCATGACTTCTGTTTAGGGGTAAGGTTGGTTTGTGGCTGATTTTTGAATAGTGCCTCATGAGTATGTTCCTTGTGCATTCTTTGCAAGAAAGATATCACTGGAATGGGTCAGAAGTGCTTCATGGGTGGAAGGTGGAATGGTGCAGTAAATGTAGAATACATATACATATCTTCTTTGATATGTACCAGAGCTGGTTGCTGTAAGTCTTGTAGTTCGTGCTGAAGGAATGCTAGTTTGCAGTTTACCTTTCAGTGACTGTGTCAGTAATGGTGTTATTAGAGTTTGGATCAGTTCTTTGATTTCTAATGATGGTGGGTGGTTTAGCTGACCTGGCTTCTTTGTTACATAAAATGTGAAACGTATGGGGAGAAGTTTGGGCTATATTTCTTTCAATGTCCCTTTAGTATGAGCCATTTGCTGGCCTAATTTGATATGCTAATTAGGTGAGAGACAGCATGATTTACAGATAGGAAATCACTTATACTTAAGTTTTAGAGCTTCATTTCCATGTGCTGTGTGAAGGTTGGTCAGTCCACTTTCCTCCAGTTCAAATAAGTCTTTTTGGAAGGTATGTAAGTTGGGTGGGCCAGTTGGAGAGTTATCAGAAAGGGCAGGTAGTCTGAGAACAATTCATGTGGCATACTCCATGTTATCACTGAGTCAAGTGCTGGTGAGATGTTTGGAGAGGTTGGCTACTGGATCTGGTAGGCTGGGAGTCTGGATGGCATGTTGTAAAGACTGAGCATAATGTAAGGTTGCATTTGCTTTTTGAGTATTACACCTCCAGGATCTTGGATATGAGTGTCAAGCCAAGTGGGATGAAGGGCACAAATCTCCAAAGAGATAGCCATTGGGCATGCTGGTCATGTTATTCAGTTGGAAAGTATATCTTAAGAGGCATTTGGAGAGGGGAGGTATGTAGGTGTTGATTATGTTGTAGTTAGTATAGTGAAGCTCTATTCTTATGGAGTGCATTTCTATGGTGTTGTCACAGTCAGTGAACTGTCTTGTACTGTCACCACTCCTGGAGAATGGTTTGGGTTGGTGGACAAATGTTACTTGTCTTACTCCTTGTCATTGTTGTCCATCTTGTCTTATGGTTGTGCAGCTGTAAGAAGACTAGGAATATGGATTTGGATGTGAATCAGGTTTCTTGGATGAGGGCTCTTGGTTGAGTATTTGCGTTTTGATGCATAATCACCAGTAATCACCCATCTCTCACCATCCACTTTTGGTTTTACCCACATCAATCTAGAATTTACTTACACTCTATCACACACTCCTACAACTCCTGCTGCAGGAGTAGTGCTACTCCTTCCTTAGCTCTTGTCCTCTCACCAACCCCTCCCAAAACTTTTCCAAACCATTCTTCCCCTTTACCCTTGAGCTTGGAAGAAGGTACTTAGTTTGCACAAGACAAGAGAACAAATGGGAACATCGGTGAAAGGGGCAAGGGGGGAAGAAATAACAGGTAGTGATGAAGTAAAAAGGAGATGGAAGAGTATTCTGAAGGTTTGTTGAATGTATTTGATGATGGAGTTGCAGATGTAGAGTGTTTTGGTTGGGGTGGTGTTCAAAGTGAAAGGGTCAGGGAGAATGGTTTGGTTAAGAGAGAGGAGGTAGTGAAAGCTTTGCATATGAAATCCAACAAGGTATGGGGTTTGGATGGTACTGCAGATGAATTACTTAATGGGGGTAATTGTGGTGTTGATTGGCTGGTAAGGATACACAGTGTATGTATGGATCATGAGGTGCCTGAGGATTGGTGGAATGCATGCATAAAGCCATTGTACAAAGGCAAAGGGGATAAAGGCGAGTGTTCAAATTACAGAGGCATAAGTTTGTCGAGTATTCTTGGTATATTGTATGGGAGGGTATTGATTAAGAGGGTGAAGGCATGTACAGAGCATCAGACTGGGGAGGAGCAGTGTGGTTTCAGAAATGGTTGAGGATGTGTGGATCAGGTGTTTGCTTTGAAGAATGTAAGTGAGAAATACAAAGAAAAACAGGTCCATATCGCTCAAAATCTTTTTCACTCCATCCTTCCACCTCCAATTTGGTCTCCTGCTTCTTCTTCCCTCCACCTTTGACACATCTATCCTCTCT
>JAUUDY010524538.1:0-10514 GCA_032361765.1 Panulirus inflatus | reverse complement strand
ACTTTGTATTTGCTATCACATTACTGGCTTCAATATTTCAATTTGTCAAAGAAATTTAGCTCATTCAGGTAGCTTGCCTCATCCCCTCCAGTGACATCTGTCTTCATCCATTTCTAACCCAAAGCAAGTAGACACTTCTGTGATGTGATCAGAAGACATAAGTTTAGCTAACTTCATTGCCTGTAATGAATGCCATATCTGGAGAAGTCAGTAACAGCAATATATCATTTGTATTTAACTTTATTAGGTTGAATGTCTCACGTGGTCATTATTCTTTCTCCTTAGCAATGTATCGTTTGTCAATCTCTATTCATATCTTCATCCATAATCTGTTACTCCCTTTTCCCACTCAAAACTGAGGTCACCTTCCCAAATTAATGTCTATGCTACTTAGTAATTCTTGTAACTCGTAAAAATCTTTTAGTCTTTGATGGTTTACATGTCATTATGCTACCTGTACTTACAACTACTATGCTTAGTTACTACCGATAAATTTTTTGGTGGCTTATTTTCAGATTTCCTTCTTACTTGCAGTTCACAAACCACAGCACCACCTTCAGTTTTCTCTATCTACTCTGAAGGTCCTACAGCCTTTTAAGTCTACTTCATTCTAGCATTCATCATATTTGTCAGATTTATAAGTACATCATATCACTTTCATGTGTGTACTCGTTAAAATACTTCTAAGCTTGGACTTCTCAGTTATCAGTGTAATTGTCATATACCTGTATTTATGGCTGCTATGGTTAATGCTATCGATTCACATTTTTGGTTTACTTTCATGACCAGATTTCTTTCTACCATGTTTAGTATTCACTGTCTATTCTGAAGGTCCAACAACCTTTTAATTCTACTTTGTTGTTAGTTCTCTCATTCATCCACATTTGCGAGACATAAGTACAGTAATGTGTCACTCATCTGTATACTCATTAACACAGCTCTGAGCCTATTGTTCTCAATCTTCATATATTCATGTAATATTTTCCAAAGGTCATCTTGTTTTTTATGTCCATCTGTTTTCCCCTCTTCCTATACTCTTGAATAAAAGAAAATGGAGCAATTTGGTATACATTCGATAATGTCAAAAGGCTGAGCCAGAAATAAGCTAAGAAAGTTTGTTTTCGCTCATCCATTTTAAAGTTATGTGCAATGCACAACTCTCAATGATAAATCATTAGAGAATTTGAATGGTGAGATTTCAGCTATATCCAAAAAATCATACTTCATTTCCTTTCAAGGATCAGGTCTACACTGGATGAAGGCTACCCTTCCCACATATCATTCAGCTGGACCCAATGCTGCTTTGGAGAAGTTTCAACAGCAAGTAGAAAGTTTTCTTCCTCAACTGCTCAACTTTGCCAAATCAACATATACCATTATTCAACTATTGGATCATATACAAGTAAGCCCAATGGTATGGTGGATCTTCCTAATTGGTTCCTATTTCTTCATCACAATCCCTTTTTTCTTCACTTATTGGTTAAGAGAACACTGTCTTCAGGAAATCTCACTAACTAGAAGAAAAAAAATTATGGCAGTTATATAAAATAATATAGTTTCTTCCAACATTTCATGACTGTCTGGCATCCATAACATACAGAAAAAATACATCAAGCTTCAATCACGATTTTTTTTTATTACATTCAATGATTAAAAACCAAGTATAGCCCATATCATAGACTCTGATTGTAATTTATGGTACTGTATTGACAAAAATTATGGCAAAGTACATTAATAATGTAAACAAGTAGTTTTTAACAGGATACATTATGTGAACCATTACAAGGAAAACATACATAAAATTCTCATACATCATTCTGCTTGAAATATATATCATAAATTGAAACTATACTATTTTATTATGATGTCATTCATGACTTCATTCCGTCCTGATGCCTTCTTCCTAACCTGCAATATTCAATAAGGCAACAGAACTTTTGGGTATAACCAAATAAATGCTTATAGTTCTGTACAGTTCATAAAAATTAAGACTGTTAATTAAGCATGTTGAGATCACAAAGACTGTATTGCCATTCTTAAACTACTACTACTACTAAAATCTAATCATTCTTCTCACCATCATGAAGGAATCACACATCTTCAAGAAGTATCAAGGAATCTACTCGAACAACAACATTGATTTGTACAACAGCTACCTAATGAAGCATTTTTCAGACTCCAGCATTACCCTCTGGGACAGCAACATTCCTCTCTCTGATATCTATTATGCCAAATGTAGACAAAATTACAAAAAATCATATGACATGTTATGGATCTGTGACAATCCTTTACATACAGGATTTATTATGGTAGAAATGTATGTTAACATGCTTCTTAATGATGTCTGTAACTCTTTCATAGATTTGGATCCTACAAACTGTTAATGTGATCACTTGCAATTCTACCGTTACCTTTACTTGAAAATCATGTAACAGGGCAATTTTTATCTTCAGAATTCAAATAATGAATATAAGATAATGCTCATACATAGGGCTTTACTTGGATGCATGCTAAATCATCTTAGGAAGAATATATGTCCTTATTACAACTTCCTGAAATGATAAAGTTCTTATCAATATTTCAAAGAAAGAGGTAATTTGTATAAAGGAATGTGGCTGATCTGGTCCAGAATATTTCTGTCACAACAAGAGCTTTAACAACAAGTTTAAGCCATGCTGCTACCTCAGTAAGTTAGTTAGTAATGTCTCTCTATAAGAGTGTCATAAAACAGGAAACCAAGAGGAGCACATTGCAACTGATGCCACTGTCTGAGGGAACTAATAACAAAGCAGTTTGTCCTGCATTTTTTTCTCAATTTGTAAGGGTTCTTTTACATGGGGGAATAAAAACAATTGATGCTGGAACAATTCTTTTTCCCCTATATGTTCAAATGTGGAATATAAAAAAATTTCACTCCTAAAGGGAAATGCAAGTCTCAATAACAATAGAAAAAGCTTACATACCTCTCTGCTGATTTGATTCTGTATGTAGACAAACATTCTCTCAAGGAGGGTTTCTCTAAACAAAGATTACCATCCAAATGTAAGATCAGAACTGTTTTTGTCATTTCATTTTGTGTTAATAGTAATCTAAGCAATTCTAAATCCTTCATAATCCTGTAAAATTCAGGCACTCATTAGAAGGAACATGTACAATATATCTAAATAGATTCATATGAGCAACTTTGTTTAGAGAAACCCCTCCTTGAGTGAAAGCTTATCTTTCCAGATACTTTGCTAAAACCAATTTGCTTTACTGTAAAACGCATTCAATCTGAGCTGATTCATCTGATATAATCTCATGCCTTCAGGAACCTCAAGCTGACCTGCCACTGCTTTTATTGCAAGGAAATTCATTCCTTTTATTATGAAAAAGAGAAAAAACCTGCAAACTGTTGGTTTGGGTTCCTCTTTATTACAACATCATGGTCTTGTTAGTCGAGTATCATGAGTCTGAAAATCCTAGTGGCCAACTCTACATATCTAATATTACCATGTACTGGCAATTTTCATATTAGGTTAGGTCAGGTCTACTAACCTGAGCTGTGAACAAAGAACTGAAAGCACAGGTCAGGATCAATGGATGAATTCATTAAAGGCAGCTCATAAGTTGGACTACAAATGGGAAGAGAGGAAAAGCCAGACCACCTTTGCATTTGAAAGGCAGTATTCCAAAAAGTCTTCTGTACTGTAGTGCAAAATGGGAACATCCCTTATAAAATTTTCCAGGAGTGTAAATGACAATACTACTTTGCTACACCAAACATACGACATATTTACCAGTGAGAAGAAAGCATAGAAGGTCTGGGGTAGAACATTAAAGATGAGCCAGTTTACAGGAAGAAAAAAAGAATTGCAGACCTAAATAAATACAGCTCACCCAGCAAAATCAATTTATGAACAAAGACAAATTGGAGATGTCATACAAACCACTTGAAAAGGAAGAAGAGGAAAAAGCCATATAGGAAATAAGAAATAACCCTAAATACTTTTACTCACATGCAAATTGTAAAGCCAGGATCACAAACTCTATTGGCTTATCAAAAAATGAAGGTACTTTTACAGATGATTGCCTAGACATTAGCGAATTCTAAAAAGCAATACAAACTGGTGTTCAGCGAGGAAAAAACAAAAAAAGTTAAGTGACCAACAAACTTCTCCCAAAACATTCCTCCCCCAAATATATACACAACAGATGTCACCACAGAGTATGCTCAAGCACTTGGCCCCATATTCATGGAACACAGTCAAAAGATTTATGGAATACCATAAAAAAAATGCTAAACACCTCTAGTATGTGGACTAAATATCCCCACAAGAAAAAGTCAATTCTAGCACCGCTCTCAAGAGTTTGAAACTGACTCATCACTCCACAATGGTGAAAGTACACTAGTCCCCCTAAAAATATCAACTGATAGCATTAACATCGCACATTATCAAAATATGTGAAAGGGTCCTAAATAGCAAACTGACAAATTATGGAAATGAACAATCTACATAACCTAAGACATCATGATTTCACGGTAGGAAGATCTTTCTCTCAGCTGTTTGACTGATATGATAGGTTTTCTGAAGCTCTGGAAAGAAAAGGTAATATGATTCATAATGACTTTACAAAAAAACATTTGCCAAGTGTGACCATGGTATCATAGACTATAAGTGTGAAAGTGAACAAAATCAGTATCATTCTCACAGTTTGTTCCCACTGTGGTTGTGGTAGAGAGTGACTATAAATTTCATGGAATATATAATGCAAATATTACAAGAAATATCCAATGCATTTTTGCCAAATTATTCTCAATGATTCACTCCATACACATGGTCCATAATACCCTACATTCACCACCTTATCTAACATATTCAACAGTCCTTCAAAATACCCACTCCATCGCTTTTTTTATTCTTCTTTGCCAATCACCACTTCCCACTCTGCTCCCTTCACAATGTGGGGCTCTGGTGGATGTGCTCAACGCAAATTTGTGCATTGCAAGATTCTAAGTATGTTCATATAAAAGACAACAGGTTCAGTAACAGTCTAATCTAGTTCCACATTACTATCAGCTTTAGAATACTGTGAAGAGTTTTGAAAATACATTAACATTTGCAGAGCATGATTTTATGCAATATATTACAGTCAAATAGGGAAATATCAGCATAACAAAAAAGTGGGGTTACAGAAAAGTAGGTAATACACTTGTAAAAAAAATACACTTGTAAAAACAAATCATGTGAAAATCTCACCATACCTCCCCAGCAGTCTAGATTTATCTTGATGTTTAATACCAGTGTCAAATACACTGGTCACATCCATAACTGACTACCTCTGGGGACAGGGGATAAAGAATAGTGTCATAAAAGGCAACTGAGAGGGATAGGAGAGGGGGAGATCCCTCACTTCTATTTTCAATGCTAAAAGTTGAAACAGAAGAAGCCATGCAATGGGTGCTCATCCTCCTTTATGTGTGTAGATGTAACAAAGTTGAGCTGAAGGGAAGAATAGGGCGTATGTTTGAATAAAGCAAAGTGCGCATAGGAAAGAGTGAACCAGAACGGTACACAGGCCTGGTTGTTATATGGGTGTGGTTTTGGTGCATTATACATGATAGCTAAAGAATGAATGCGAGTGATTAAGGCATTTCTCAATCTATTCTTGGTACTATAATGCTAACACTGGAAACGCTACAAGGTGAGGCTGTTAAAGGTTCTATTAATATTCAATTCATTAATTCTTACACAAATTTGGCCCATGTTTTCCCCTGACATGCATAACCCTCACTACTATTACCTTATTTTCTATCACAAAACAATCCCCTAAATCAGACTTTAGAATTGTTAATGTATTCTCTAAAGACTATACTAGAACTACAAAACAAAATTAATGCTAATAGCGATAAGGAGCAGCTAAATTACCCCAGATTTAGCGTGCAGTGTGTAAAGAATCTACTGGTATAACATTCGTCAAAATCCTTCAACTGGGACATGCGTCCATAAGCTTACCTTATCATAGGGAGGAGCACACAATACAACTGCTTTAATTCGACTATAACACTGAAAATTACCACAAAGCTCAGTTGCTTGGGGGAATTCTTGTGTCAGTTAATTACTACATATCATTCACCTGATTTTACATACACCCCTTATTTATATAGCATTCCCATGATCCGACAACTTACCATATGAAAAGTAAAATAATTCTATCTCTATAAATTTCACAATTCTACATACAAACTTAGCCTATCAATGTCTTTCAAAGTTAATAAAGTAAAACACAATGAGTACATCACTTAAATTCACTCCAATTATCTTCTACGGTGAAGGTCTGCAATACAACTATGAAAAGAATATGGATCAGTCTGTGACAAGTCAAAACTGACGCATAATCATTTCAAACTAAAGCGAATTTCTATAGTTTTAGAATTTTCAGCCTGAAAGTCCCTTCTTATTATCTCACTGCTCTATAACATTGCAATGACATCCTCTACAGATGGGTATATAGAAGTTTTTTTTCTACTGAATCCTATAAAGCCTCACTATTTAATGTTTGGATTTAGATAAAATAACTGTCTGGCTAAGTCACAGCCTGGATAACGATACCCTAGCCCTTTGCATAGGTTATAAATCTACAGGAACTAATATTGCATAACCATCCTGTTCCTGAAAATGATTAATAGATATGATTTACTAACACATCATACTAACAAGGTTAAACCTGCTTACTTAAGTTTATACCTGAAACAGATGAATCACTGTCCCATTACATTGAATACACCTCAATTTACTGAAGGCCGTCCTGTCCACGTTCGTAGTCGTGCTTGCGCTTCTTCATGCACCCAGCGACTGCTCATAGGTTGCTAAGATGCTGCGACAAGAGTATAGATGAGCGACACGGTAAATAATGGCCTCCAAACCTGATCTTATTAGATTTGAAATCTATTTATTTTTCCTTTAATAGTATTATTATATATACATACGAAATTCATTTGTTCCCATAGTTGCATAATTCTCCTTCCTATATTTCCTTTACCTAATGGGTTACAACATTGTAAATAAGCAGACGACGCACTTACCTTGAACGCACCGGCTGGTGGGAAGCGGCATGTTTTGTTTGTGCATTTACTTGCAAGATTTCTGATTGTATGAATTATATCAGTAGCACAGCTTGAAATATAGTCTACATAAACATTTGTTGTTTCAAGGCAAACTAAGAAATGCGAGATACTTTTCGCAGCAATTCTAATAGGTCAAATTATCATACTCAAGATGTCATACAAATAATATTTAGTTACTATCTTAACTTATTGTTTTATATCTATGTCTTCTTATGCTTAGCTTTGTAAAATCCTTATCTCCCTATAAACACAGTAATGATCAAGGTAAATGCTAAAAGGATGCCTTGGTGCCTATGCCTAGGAACGGATATCTTCAAACTCTTCCATTTATCGCCACACTGCTATCACTTAAACTGTATCCAATTGTTTGAACCTTTTCTTAACTCAGCTATTCAAAATTAGAAACCCATTCTCTTTCTTTCGATCACTAATAATTTTCTCACGGAGTAAGGCATTGGACATCAAAGTATATGACAAGTGTAGACAAGGCTTTCCTTTTCCTAAATTTCTTTTCTTTAGCATTTGGATATTTAATTTCTATTGGATGGTTTCCTCTCTCGTCGCTCCACTGTAAATGTCGATGAAGAATTGATTTCCCCGTCTACTCAACATTGATGTCCCTCAAGAGTATGTCCCATCGTCTATCCCCTTCTCTCATTTATGATCCATATTCAGCTTCTAACTCTATTCGCTCTTTCGCTGATGATCCCTTTCCATGTACTTCAGTTCCTTGTTTTTTTCCTCTTTACTCTAATATCCGTTCTCTTTCTTGCTCTTAACAGATCTCTTATATTGGACCTATGTAGCATCTTGGAATATGGAAGCAGTAACTAGCTTATATCTAATAGTATTAAAATGCAGTTTCTTTGAATATCTGTTCAGGTCTTTTTCATCTGGTTTCATTGAGATAACCTAAATATTTTGGTCATACCTATATTAACCACTCTCTCCTGAAACCCCACATAATCGACATCTGCTTCCCAAAAGCAATTCATTTATCTTGAGATCTAGTGTTCCGTATCTTTATGAGTGACATTCGCTCCAGCATGGAGTACTGCTCGAATGTATGCGGCAGCTCTTACTCCATCTGTCTATTTATGTCAAAAGCCTTCCATCTCCTATATTGGTCGGGTATCACCTCTTGCCAACAATCTCTGTCTGTTGTTACGTTTTTGCTCTCTCCCTGTTCTGCAGATAACATTTCAGCCACTGCTTTTGTGACATGTCCGCGAGTCGCTATCAGGAAGGATTGGACCAAAGGCACGAGTCTGATTCCTGCTTCCCGTACTTTGTTGAGACGACACACGAGGAGTGACCGTTATTGTACTTTCTTAAACACCAAAGTGTGGAATTTTCTTCCTAATATAGTCTTTTCTTTTTCCTATACAAGCTCTAGCTTTACCAATAAGGTCTACAAACACCTGAGAAACTTCGATTAATTTATTCTTCTCATACTTTATTTTCATGTCTCCTAATATGGCCATACGTAAGGCATGTCTTCCCCGTGCGCAGTATATGCAAATATAGGTTGGCCGACTGTTGATTGTCACAGTGTTCCAGAGTTAATGTATTAGTGTTGTTCTATGCTAAAATACTTGTGATATTTTAAACAAAGACTACTGTGAAAAAATTATACTCTAATTGACTTTTGCCAAGTGTTTGCTTAATAATATCAAAAACACATTTTAGGATGATAATGAAAATCATACAACTTGTAGAAGCCACTAAAGTGTGGGGATCCTGAGGCATCAGCCTCCCTTTGTCTTACTGTAAATATGGCCTTGACTGCATGCTGATGTAGGATGAAAGAACTCAACAATATAGCCAGTCCCGGTGCTCAGGAGGCCGACACCTCACCGGGCAAGTCTTAGATAAGCTGGAGTTGACGTACTCTCTCCTGAATCTGTAATATAAACGCAGTAGTTACTCTTCCGACTAGTCGACACCTGTGGGTCAAGTGATATTTTGCCAACTAGTTTATATTTGTCATTGGTGATTTTCCCCTACGACAGCTTTTGGTTACGTAGACATAAGCTAGGGGTCACGTGGGGTGGGTTAAGTTTGGGGGCGGTGCAGGATAAGTTGAGTTGATTGCTTTTAACTTTTAAACCATTTGGTTCAGACCTGCCATCCCTTCTTTCGCTTTTCATAGGCAGCAACCTTCCCATTTTTCTCTAAATCAGATCAAGGAATAAGGTATTGGAGAGAAATGAATGATCACTCACCTGGCAGAGCCAACGAAAGCATGACCGACCCGCTGCGTGGGCCACGGCTTCGAGTCAGGGAACCATAAGCAGGTATAGCTGTCGTGGGCCACCACTCGCCCCACCATCGCTGGCCATAACACCATCTGTGGCACGGACACCTGGGCGGTTAATATCAGCTGGCGTAACTATGACGCTGGTGTGGTTGTAATAGTGGTGTAGCTGTGATGTTGGTGTGGCAGTAAAGGTGGTATTACAGTGACGGTGGTGTGGCTGTATTGTAGTTGTGATGTGGTTGGGTGTAAGGAAGTGTGGCTGCGACAGCGGTATGTGTGGTTGTAGGGTATCGGGCTACGTATGGATGTTTCACATTAGTTGGGCCCCTTTTTCTGTACTATTATACTTTAAGTACACCTTATGATACTACAGTATCTTACTCATCTATGATTCTGGACCATCGATTGTCGGACGAAAATATAAGTAGAAAAAAAGCAGTTTACGACCACGGAGAATATGATTAATGAATATTGACGAAAATAATAACAATGGATTTGTTACAGTCAGCAGAATAGATATATCCGAGGTTGACTGAAACATGTTTTACTACTGTAAAGTATGTTTGGCGATCATGGGAAACGTTGAACTAACGACCAGCAAAGAAAAACAAATAAGAATGAGCAAAACTAATCAAAGTTTGACTTGACTTTTTCTTCAGACAGAAGTTTTTTTGAATTTTCAACTTATACTAGAAAAGTATCAGTGGTACTGTCGTGTAAACGTACGTTCAAAGTGAACTTTTTGGATGCGTTCGCAGTCAAGTTTATGAATTTTTGTTGTTGTTGCCATTTTCAAAAAAATCATCTAGAAGGTACTGTTCATGAACTTTCAGATAAGAGTATTCAAAACACTCGTCCTCTGCAGGCACACGCTGTGATCACAAGTGGACGAAAGCAAATGATAATGAATGTGAAACTTAAAAAGAAAAGTCTGTCCCCAGGCGTAATTGGATGATTTCTATTCTATTTCTTGCATAAGCTTTATAATCCTATATTTTTCACCACTTGTGCATTCACATTTTCGTATGAGTTACTGTTTGCGCATGGGTTCGAATCCTGGTTGCGGCAGTTGGTCCACAGTCAACCCGGCCGCTCATCCATCCCTAGGGATTGTTCGACGAAATGGGTACCTGACTCAGGCTAGGA
>JAUUDY010524095.1:0-10515 GCA_032361765.1 Panulirus inflatus | reverse complement strand
GGATAACTTTCCCTGGATAAGACTCTGAGCGTTAAGTTCAAGTTCCATCTCACCTAATTCAAACTCACTCTCAAAAGCCCCTTCCTCTTCCTTAATATCTTCCAGTTCCTGAAGCCAATCTTCCTCTTCCTCTTCCAGAGGAAGCTGAAAATCATTTCCATCATATGCAGACTCCGGTGAACAGCCTAGAAAATATACTAATTCCTCATCAAAATCATTATCCCATCTACAAAGATTTGAATTTTCTTTGCCTTTTTTTGCACTGGAGCCAGCAAAAGGAATTGTTATCGAGCTTTTAGTTTTTGTACTGTTCACTTCAGGTAATGAAAAATCTGCAATTGGCCCAAAATTGCCATGACTTCTCTTACTCTTCATTATCTCAGCCCAGTACTGAAGAACAGCAGCATTATCAACAGATACTACATCCCTGAAAGAGCTGCCACTATGATTTTCAAAAGATTCTGCTGGAGAAAACTGTGCAATGTTCAGAGGTTGAGATGCTATCATCAATGGTGACGTGCATGGATGTTCGCTTACTTCAACATTATGCACACCTGTCCCAGGATTATCTGAATCAATTAGTGAAATATCCATCTGATCGATATTCATAAAAGAATCTTTGAGGGCATCTGTATGATCCTCAGAAGTCAACAGAAAATCTGAAAAACATGCATTCTTTCCTGAGCGATCATCTTCAATAAAACAGTTAGCAAAACTATTTAATTTGGCACTTTCTTCTGAAGTAACTTTATCTTTGTGAACGGAAGTCCCAATCTGAATCAATTCACTCATGGACCCAACAGCTGTGAATCTTTCTTTCAGAGGCTCCACTAATTTTTCTTTAATACAGTCCTCAGTATAGTGCTGTAAACCTAGCTCAGGTCTTAAAATTTTCTTCTCCCTCATCTCGATTTCATCAGGATCATACTTTCTGTAGTGTGCACATACAAGTGCCTCTGGTTCAATACTTTGAACTGCAAATCCCTCCTCAGCGACACCCAAAACTTTTACCTCACCTAACACATCAGGTCCGATCATGCAGAATTCTCTAATAGCTGCAGTAAAAAGCAGTGTACTGTCTTCTGTTTCATTTGCGTTCACTTCTTTATCTTCACAAAATGCATTTATGTCTTCATTCTCATTTAAAATTGTAATAATTTCCTTGTTTGTTGCAAGTTTGTTCCAACAGGTCAAATCACCGCTAAAATCAGTCATGGTGAAAATGATCTGCTCCTCAACAACTGTATGTATCAGAGGCTCTTTTTCAAATGTTTTTACTTTAGCATAAACCCTCTCTGGAAGCTGATATTTACAGTTGGTGTTAACAGATACACTACAGAAATCTTGTGTCGATTCCACTGCAGAATGATACTTTAGGCTTCTCAGCATTTCCTTTTCTTCAACAAGGGAACACACTGGAATATTTTCCATGTCACTTGTGCAGTAAGACTCACTATTACCTTTCTCAAATCCCATGGAACAATTGGCTTCATTCCAAAAGGACATTTCATCATTTTGAGATATACTTCTTAATTTCTCTAGCAAAACACCATCAGCACTGGTTGCAAACATTTCATCACATGGAGAATACGTAACCATCTGTGGAATATCTAGCAATAAGGTTTCTAAATTTGATAATTTGCATTCTTCAACTGCCGTACATGTTTTGCTGGCAAATTCTTCCCTATCCTCAAAGTCTATTAATAAATCTGCTCGATCATCAGAAGCAACTGCTGCAGGATCAATGAATGTTACATCTGCATTTTGGTGAGGATCAGGATTCACCTCCTGGGAAACAAACTCCACTTGCTCCACTTTCTCAATAGCATTAAAGTCAGGGAGGTCTGTTCTGCTTCTACTCTCACTGCATATGTTCATGGCAGAAGTATCTATAAATTCATCATACAAATTTAAACTCTTTAAAGACATACAATTACCTGCAGATTCACCTTTACCACTTTCTTGTTCTAATTCCTTTTCCACCTTTGTATATACATTTTCTGATTGAAGCATTGAATCTGGACAACCTTTGCCACAATTTTCCTGGATTTCACGATGATCATCAAAGCTGCTTACTGCATTATCAAAGCACGATTCTGAATTATGGACACAGGATTCCAGAGTTTCACTTACTTTCACATCTTCAAATAGTAATAGTCTGGCATTATTTACTGGCGCAACAACAGAATTACAGTAAATATTCCGATTGTCTTCAGGTGATTCTACCAATTTTTCATTATCATTTTCATACCTCTGTAAACAGGCACTGTCAGAGAAATCTAAAGTGTTATGTTTCACAAGTAGCTTGTTAATTCTTTCAAATTTGCCAGTTTCTCTTAACTTATCTTGGTTATTTGGAATGGCAAGACCCTCTTCAAGTAAAGTACTTGTAAGCATATCAATTCTTTCATCATCTAACATACAAATTTTGATATCTACTTCTACCAAACAACTTTCATGCAATACATTCTGTTGTTTTACTATGGCATTCACCAGGCTAGGATACCTAATATCTTGCAAAGCAGACATGGTAGTATTTGTTGCCAAAAGTATTTCTGACACAGGCTCCATTTGATACTGTGGATACACTAAAAGAAAATCCAATACAGGAATTTCACTGACAAACTGAACAGGAAAATATTCATAAGATTCTTGCAATGGTGTGCTGAAGTTGTATATTTTACAGCTTTTATTACACCTTGCAACACCTTTATAATCAATTTCAAAACGACATAGAGCATACTCAAAATTATGTTTCAATTCTGGAATTATGTTATAATATTCCATGCTGAGATTTTCTGCAATGCTTGCAGTGACTTGTGAGTCCAGATCTTGCCAAACTAATTCTGCTTTCTGATACTGCGATGCAATTATGTCAAGTTTAAAAATCCTATCAAACCTCATTGGCTTTTGCATAACATCTTCAGCTGGACCAAGAGCAATAAGCTCTTTTTTCTTGGATACTTTGGTGTTTGATCTTTTATGCAGAGTTTTGGTATCAGTTAGTGGACCATCAGAGAAAATTTCCTCAATAATCTCAGCAAAAGGATCATCCTCATTATCTAATGATGATGACAAGTCTCCATCTCCAAATGGCTTCACACTTGCATAAACTTTAAATTCTTCATCACAAGTCTCATCATCAAAAGGTGTGCTTTGTTCATTTTCAGTTAATGGTAGTGCTCCAAACCAAACGTTCTCATAAATTTTATCATTATCAGGTTGCTCTATACTTCTGTCATGTATAATACCATCACAAATTTCCTGGTTAATTTTCTTTTCTTTACTAAGTGAATCATCAAAGGAGACCCAGTTTTTCATTACTTCTCTCAGTCTCTTTGGAGGAAGAGGGATAACATTATCACCCAAACTTTTATTGTTTTGCAGATCTTGCTTACTATCATGATCTTCACTTTTACCTTGACTACAATGTTTCAGTAACTGCTCCTTCCCATTTCTGTCATCATAACTATCCAGATTCTTAAGTTCTTCATCATCAAGTCTGATATGACTATGATCTGGATTCTCACTAACTTCTAGCTGCATATCACCATCACATCTTTTCTTTGCATCCTCATGGATTGCTTCTTTACACATGCCCAGTTCAACTCCATTTCCTATTTGTTCTCCATCAACTTTAGAATGTTTCACATCAAGGGCACCTGCTACCGTATTGGAATTATATGATGTTTCATAACTGTCAGCTTGAAATGTAACACTACCAGTATCTCTCTTTACCTCATTATCAGGTTTCTGTTCATTTTTCCCTGCATCAGAATGTCTACCTGATCCCTGAGCCTCACTTTTGATTGCAGGCTCATTTACAGCTGTAACACATCCATCCCAATCAACATCTTCAAACTTTGCCCAAGGTGAAATAACAAAATCCTTGGGCAGTGTTTGTACATGGTCAACACAAATGCTCTGACCATGAGGTTCCTTCCTGACCTGATTAGAGGATTCTGAAGCCCTACTTGCTAGGATGTCACAATTATCTACAGAAGCTTTAGGATAAAATCCAGCATTGCTCTCCTTGTTAGGATGAACTAATTTCCGTGGCAAGACATCATTCTTATGATGGTCCTCATGTCCCAGTAAATTGTTCAACTTATCATTCACATCCATCTTTTTTTCCTGTGCATTACCTGAACTTGTATTATGCAACATGACATGATTTTTTGCCAAAGTCTGAGATGCTGCAATTTTTTCTTTAGATAACACTTTAGTCTTTTTTCTATTAATGCTAGCTGACTTTTCTTGAAGAATATCTTTTGACTTTTCATCTTTAGCATTTACCTTTTTATTAGTATTGGGTACTTCAATATGTGAATTGTCCTTTTTTGTATTTGTTTTCTTTGTTAATCTTTTGTCAATGACAGTGGAATGATGCACACCCTTAGATGAACTTTCATATTTATTATCTAAAGGTTTATTTACTGCAGAATCATTTTTCTTCAATTTTTCTTTTATATTTGAAAATGTTTTAGTAGTTTTCGACTTTTCAGGCCCTTGAATACAACTTCGATTAGGAAGGGAGAGGCTTTTGATATTCACATTATTCATATTTGCAGTCTTCTTTGGTGTCCCTTTCATAAAGGACTTAATCTTTCTTTGAGATGGACTCGCACTATGATCTTTGTTACGTAAACGTGCGTAAGTTATATCACTTCTTTCAGGACTGTCATGCCTTAAAGAAGTATGTGTACTTTCGTATTCAAGTTTTTTTATCCTTTTTCCAGTTGCATGCATACTTTGGGGACTTGACGACCTTTGGGGCTTTTTCTGATTATTTTTCTTAGCTTGTTCTCCAACAGTATTTGAGATCAATCTGGTTTCAGGTATTGCTGCTTGGGTTTGCAATTTCCGGTTACTTGCTTTAGGACCTTCCAAAGATGTAGATTTTTGCTACAAGGGAAGAAAATAAAAGGAAAAAAGGATTCCAGAAATATGACAGTCCTTAGAAGATCCAGTATTATGATCACAATGAATACTCTAAATAATTCCAAGTACAAGGTTGCAACTTTTATTCTTACAAAAAAATTAACAATTAAATCAAGATTATCATAAACATAACCTGACTTTGAACTTACAATTTTAGCATGCCATGTGAAACAAACTATCGTACAGCAAAGGAATTCCAACTTACATTATTTTTATGAACAATTATAATTCAAGCCATTCTAACAATGAAGCTGGTTATCCATACACAACAGACAAGAAATGCAAACAGCTACAGTCTTCATAAGTGTTGCATTCACAAAACATGAAAAGCTGTGTTTAGTGTAGTGAAAAGTGGTTGACATCTATGATTATAGAGAAAATAATACATTAAAAAGCTCATTCTGTGTTAAATCTTCATGTAAAGCTGAATTAAGCATAATGATTCTTGTTGTGCAATATCAATCTTGTCGTTAATGACAGGAATGCACTGTTGCTAGTTGTACCAGCTCACCTTTTTAACAGGACTTTGTCTTTCTCTCATCACCACCTGATCCCTTCGAGTGGGGGAGAGGTCGAGGAGTCCTGGAACCTCCTGAACTATGGACCCCAATCGTGTATCAACTGGGGATCCTTCCTGAGCTCCGATGGTTGTTCCATTCCTAGACCCATTCTGACCACCATACAGAGACAGTTCCCAACGTTAGACAAGCTAAGCAAATGCCTTTGTTAATACGGCCATGTCATGAGTCTCACAAAATTCACTAATCAATATAATCTACCTGAAGCTTTAGTTTTTCATGTGCTAAGGGGAAAGGCCATCACCAAGCACCCAGAAAGTTATGTTGAACTTTAACTTGGTTAAAGAAAAATGTAAAGAAAAAATCCACTGACAATGGCACAGATACACCAATGTTACATCCTTGGTATATCTAGACTACTCACAAAAAAATTAAATCATTCAAGTACCTAAACTAATGGATGAAACTATCTAGATATCTAATTCATACAAGAAAGTGCAACTGTATGAAATGTACTAACTGAAGAATCAGGTAATGATTCAATACAGTAGATCTCAAAAATAAAGTATGGTACTCAAATACAGTGACTCCATGAACTCATCACATGAAATGAGCACAGAAAACCTGAAAATAGGATGTATGGTATTGATACTTACCTTACTGCATGAACAATATAATGATTATTTCATCTCTCACTCTACATTGTACAAACCTATTTGTATATTAACGAAGGGTAACACAAGAAGATACATTACAAAACATTTTGCTTACAGATAATCTTTCACCTGACACTGACAGCCCACAACCGACATTCAAATGATGGCTAAAGCATTCTGAATGTTGATTTAGCTGTCACTGATATATAGTGTGCATCATATGCTTACACTACCATAAATATCTATATAAAATATTGTGGCTGCCTCAACAAGCAAAAACAAATATGAAAAGAAGCATAAAAGGACTGAGCAAGGTACAAGTAAGAAAAACAAAATAAAGAAAATTAAGTATGGTATGCATGAGTTAAAAAAACATTAAAGTTTGGAAGACTATTAAATGGTGCTGTAATGTCAAGTCTTCACAACCAGGAGGTATGGCAATGGGATGAGAGATTATATTACAGGTGCAACCCTATTCTGAGCAAAGGAATATCAAAAAAGGTCATACAGACTGACAATATAGTTCATTATTACCTCTAATTATCAACAGTTAAAAGTAACCTTTAACTGAAGGTTTAATAAGAGATATCTAAAGCACTGCCATGTTATCAAGCATTCCTACAACAAAAAAAACAACAATCTAAACTGGATTCTATACTGCATTAACAGCTGAAGTTACAGTTTGATACCAAGCACCAGATCCTTGTGACAATATGCAACATCATGTGCTACAACTCTCACCGGTCACACAGCCTTGTTCTTGGTGAGCATTTTACCCAGCTGGTATCAACTTCAGTTACTGTGCCAAAGCATAAACAAATGTTTACAAGAGCAAATGTTTAAGACAAAAAACCATAGGTAAAAGTTTAAAAGAGTTTTAAAAAATCTCTTCAATTATATGATCATCATCATCAATTTTATCACTGTTTTATCGTTGTTTCTTTCATACATGTTTGCTCTTTCCCACATGATTATTACTATCCCTGGGAGCAGGGGCGAGAAGATACTACCCACATAATTTTTGTGTATCACAAAGGCAAAAGTTTATTCTCAATTTCCAAGAAAAGGGCAAAGGGAAGATCCTAAGTAAGGATTTTTCCTCTAAGGCCCAGCCATCTTTTCCCAATGCTACCTCACTATGACAGGATACGTTGAACAATTATGAGAACAATATCATTTATATCAGTATCATCATCATTATCCTTATCAATAATCATTTTTACTGATATTATCATTAGCCTTATCATAAATCATATCATGAAGTGGTCAGAGGAAACTATCAAATAGTCTGTGGATGGTAGATCAAGTTTAATCATACTATACATGGCAGCTTGAGAGTGAATGTGAGCAAATTAGGCCCTTCTTTTTCTGTTCTTGGCATTACCTCACTTACAAGGGAAACGTGAAACAGTTGTAAAAAACTATTATCTATTATCATTATTGCTATCATTATCATCATCTTAATATTACCATTATCATTATCATCATTAGCATTATCATTATTATCAAATTCAATGCAGATGATACAGAAGAAACAACACTATCCACTCATCTCCTGTGTATCACAACAGAAACTATAAAGGGCAGAAGGAATGATGGTTGGATACCCTCCGCTCCAGTCTTATTACAAAGGCAAGAACAGAAGGATCAGCAAGGCAAGGATTCTTCCCTGAAGATTGGGGTCCTAATATCATGGTGAGAAGTGAGAGATCATTACTAAAAAAAAAAAAGAAATAATCCCTAAACATGTAATAGGTGAAAGAAAACACACAGAAAGATGTTTATAGTGAAAATCAACAAGGGGAAGATGAACTGATAAAACAGATGTAGCGAGACATGAGCCACTGTATTATTTTGAAACAGTTGAACTATTCATCTGAAATAAATGACAATAAATAATTATCTACTGTATTTTATCTGAAAATTCTTTCTAATGAAAAATAAAAATAATGACAATATCTAGAACAGACACATCTAACTTACCTCTTCATTTAGAGAAACTACTGAAGATTTGGGAGACAATGATCTTCTAACATCTTTGCTACAGGTATCGTCATTCTCTTGACTAACTTGAGAACTGCAAAGTTAAAATTTGCACATTCATAAATGACCCTCCCTCTTATGGATCCCTGTTCTACTACTGCTTAAACTGAAATCACATATAACTCCCAGGAAAAAAATGTCTTAATGCAAAGGTTGAGCTAAAAACCATCCCACTAACATCTTTCTCTTAACCTTTCTAGATCAAAAACCAAATTTAAAATTGTTCATTCATAAACTGGTGATTTGTGCATACGCTACTAAGAAAAATCTCAATTATTTGTCATTACATGTCATATATAGTATTTCTCTACTGGTTCTATTCCATTTCATTCAGGATGTTTTCTCTTCACATACTTATGCAATCTAAAAACCAATACCACATTAACACATGGTTCTTCCTTTTATCAAAGTCAATTATCAAAATATTGCACCTCCTTAAGTTTTTAAAAAAATCAAAGCAAATCAAGGTATTGTTATGATGTTATCATGATCTTCCTTTTATCAAAGTCAATTTTCAAAATATCGCACCTCCTTAAGTTTTTAAAAAATCAAAGTAAATCAAGGTACTGTTATGTCATTATCATGAGTTATAGGTGCAAATACTCCCAATTAAAATAAGACATCTTCATTTCTTGTATCATGAGGAATGACCCATTAATTAAGTACTAAAAAGTAAATAAATATTCCTCTATAAGTAAAACAATGAAATAGAGATTCAAGTTTCACATGATGCCTCAACTTAAAATATAAAACTGTAAAATGCAATTGTTTGTTAAGATGACTTCTTCAATTCTACAAAATGGATCTAAGCCAGCAGATACATATGAAAGACTTCAATCTAACATACAGTTAACACACTTTATGTAAATGAAGATGGTTAAAAATAAAAAGACACTTCATTACAGTTCATTAAAAGTAATTTGCACTCAGCACTCAATAATATAAAAATATAAAAGCATGACTTGATGATTCTTCCAAACCTGGTTAATTGCTGCTCTTGAGTTCCAACAGGAGAGGTGGGATCCTCTTCATCATCAGAAGCAAATGGATCTACGAGCTGCTTGTGCGTCATTAACACCGGACGTTCACCACTGCTACTGTTGCTACTTAAAGATGCCTACACAAACAGCATATGTTATGATAAAGTTCAATTCTCTTATATATTTTAACAGTAGTCTTCATGTTCATTTATAATATCATCTAACTTAATACTAAGCACATATTTCTATATCTACATCTCTGATGCCCGTTCCCTTCGGGAACTCCCATCAAGAGGGTGGTCGTGGCAAAATTGTCTCCATTCATCCCTGTCCTTACATGTTTCCCTCTCATGTATATGAGCATAAATTTCTTTCTGAATAACAAATAACAACATAGCCATGGCAGGCAAATTCAATAATGCTGATGGTCTAATTAATGGGGCTATAGCAGCAAAAAAGGTGGGTGGGGGCTAAGGTCCTAAGTGCACAGAGGTGTGTGTAGAGGGAAAGGTCAATGTCTGTGATGGGAAACATGAATAAGTTTCATGGTATAGTAGTGTTGACAATAATGTAGGGATGCAAGGCATGGGCCATAAATAAAAAAGTAATGAAGAGGATGGATGGGTTAGGTACATATCATAATGCTCAGGGACAGTATGTGTTGAGGAAGGTTGATCAAGCAAGAAATGATACGGTAACAGTGAGGTGTGGTAGCAAGAAGAGCATGGTTGAAAACGCTGAAGGCGGTGTGCTCAAACATTATGGGCATATAGAGAACATGAATGAGGAAAGGCTAACTAAGAGGCTAATGGTTTGCATGTCAGAAGTGAAGGGGACAAGGAAAAGGGGGAGGGCCAAATTGGAGAGGAAAAAAGAGAGTGAAACGTTTTCAGAGATCATGGCCTGAACATGTTGGAGGGTCTGAGGTGTGCACATGACAGAGTAATACAGGGTATAGCATGTCTTGCCAATGGACTGAAACTGAGCACACGAAGCAGTCAGGGGTAACCACAAAAAGGTCTTGGGACTTGGTCTGAATAGGGGGCTCATATTTCAGCATATTATACATGACAACTACATAATGGATGTGAACAAATGAGGTTCTTCTTCGTCTGTTCCTGGCACTAACTTGCTATGTGGGAAACAGCAAACAAGTACGAAAACAAAACAAGAAAGTTCGTCTTGATCCTCTGGTTTGGTTATACTTTAGTTCACTCCCATGGTGTAGCAGTTCCTGACCATTACACATTTACAGGTCACCCAGGGTCAAGCGCATATGTTCAAATCCTGGCAGCGGCAATTGGTCCACAGTCAACCCAGCTGTTCATCCACCCCTAGGGGTTGGTTGATAAAATGGGCACCTGGCTCAGGATAGGG
>JAUUDY010523874.1:0-10516 GCA_032361765.1 Panulirus inflatus | reverse complement strand
ACACACACACACACACACACACACGAGAGTATTAAAAAAAGAATCACCAAAGAATCAATTCACCTAACATTTTCTGCATCAGACATGTAAGCTGTAGGTGCAGTAGCTTGCATGACCAGTCATTTATCATATTGGAACTGTATATAAAAGGAAATTCTATCAGATTCATAAAAAGAATTCCAGAGAACACCCATAATGACCAAAAGCCAATTACAGTGCAGGTAGAAAATTGAAAATCTTTATATCTGATAACTGAAACTCTGAAAATCTGTGGTTCATTGCATTCAGGATTACTGACAACCTTGTGCATGAATTTCCAGAGTTGGGTTGGTATATTTACTTTGGGCTGCCCACACCACTGCTTTGTTATTGTTTACAGTCTGAATGTGTAGCAGTGACACTTTATACTTTTCTTAGTTATATGTCATATTTTCATAAAATTTTCCTTTCAACTGACATCCAAAAAGCATATAAATGCAATATTATGAAGAGGAAGTGTACTATGCTGAAAGTGAAAATCTTACTAACATTAGATGATGCATCACCTGTGTGAGTTGTATGATGTTTGTAATAGAACTATATGTGATATCCGGGGGGCTGTGTGAAAAGTTTTTAAAATTCTACAATGAGAGTGAATCAAATAACAATTTCTAATGATAAATTCATGCTTGGAGCTACATTAACATACCAATACCTTGATGGCTTGTGTATGAGTGGTTTAAACAACTTAACAATGAAGGTTTATCTATTACTGGAATACTTTTATGTGAAAAGGCTAAGTGTTTCATGAGAAAATAAAGATTAGTGTGCTCTGTGACTGCATGGCTGGATGGTTACTTAAAATTTATTATGCTACCTCAATCCAAGGATTGAGAAATTCTTAGCAGACAGATAGGCTGCTGAAAAGTATATTCACAACTTTTCTAAGTGAAAGTGGAGACTTACTCTAAAGCAGGATTATAATCCAAATGAGGCTGGATTCTCTTGAAAATACTTTTGAAGAATATGCTTGTTGCCTTAAATGAATATTTACTGTTTAGCGTAAAAGAAGCTGAGGATAGAGTGACTGCTTGTGTGTGCAAACCTGTCTGGCATACCTGTAATTTTAGTATGGGAGAAGAGAGTGCTCATCCTTGTACCCTATAAGAGGTAAAGATTTTGTACATGAATTACATAATTAAAAAAGAGGTGTATCATGAAGCAACTGACCTCAGAATGGTTTGATAAACATTTTAGGTGGAGACTCAGCAACATTGTTATATAGTTGAGCTGCCAGGGGATTGTAAGATTGTTCTCCTCCAAGGTGATTCTGCACTTTACAACATTGATATTTTAAGTGCCTAGAAACATATTTGCAACATTGCTACTCCCTAGCTTAACTTCACTGATCCAGTCCATGAATTGAGGAAAAATTGCAGCGTGTAGCAACATTACAGGAGGGAATTCATGCACTCTATGTCAGGTCTGATTTATCAACTAATGTGATCAACACATTCAAGAAAGAGTTGAGCATCAAGAATTTTAGTGATTTTCTTGCATGGGCATGGGGTCAGTGACACAATCAACACTGAAACATGCAAGGCTTAGGATATGGCCACGTAATATTCAGTGACCTGAGAATAATGAAAATTGAGAGGCTTTGGAATTTCAAATGAAAATCTGCTAGCAGTAGGATTGTTATGGTATGCAAGTTTGGAAATGGATGAATTGCATTTTAAACACCTGTAGTCTATCACATGATGGATAAAGAGATTGTCAGCATATTTATGCTTCCCACTGAAAATCAACATAAGGCTAGTAATAGTGGAAGTGAAGAACCACAAGATGAGATGACCTTGTAATAGTGGGAGTGAAGAACCATAATATGAGATGACCTTGGATCATGAGTAAATAAGGTTCTTGGAGCAAAGTAGTTTCATCTACTGCAAGAAATAATGAGTGTGGACCTTACATAGGGGAAGCTCATTGATGAAAAATTTAACTTTTCAGAGTAAATGCACTGGGCTTTAAAGTACTGTAAACACCTAATAAGAGCAACTTAAACCCCTTCACTGGGATCATTACCCCTGCATGATACTGTAGAGCCACATTTTATCAGTTATGACCATCTCTTACTGTGGATGAAATGTGTAGCCATTCTCTTGACTCAGCTGTTACTGCAGTCTCAGCTGTCTGGTGCCACCCCAAGTACTTCATCTTTTATGTAAATGCCAACTGATACTTTAGTGTATTTGATACTTTTGGGGAGTGGAAATAAGGAAGGATTTTAGGTAAGAATTGCACAATAATATCAGTAAATGTTTACTAAATGTTTAATACAATACATATTTACATACAAGTTGATCCATTAGGGTGTAAGTAAATTGAAAATGCTGTGAGAATGAAGCAAGAAGTGGCACAATGCTAATCTGTTGTGTGTGTTCATAAAACTAGGTAATTTGTTATATGCATCAAGCATAGCTATTCCATGACCAGATGCATGAACACCAACCCCTGACAGACAGATGATGAATGCACATCATGCAAAGTGTTTCCTTTAGTTTCCTAAGTTTGAGAGTGTGACAGTGGTGAAGCATGAGTCTCAATACATGTATGGTGCTCCAAAAGCTCCTAATTATGACTATATAATGCAGTGATACTGTACATTTGAAAAAATGTGGGCCAGCTCTAAACCACAATTTAAGTTTAAAGTCGTAAGCGTCAATATGAGACAGAAGCCATCATTACTGGAGCAATGACAAGAAGCCCCAGGAAGAGCTTGAGAAGTGTATCATCCAGTGGTTCTTGAAATGTGTATCAATATCATACACAGCACCTTCAAGCATTATGTGATTGTGATCACTAAGTGTGATTGATGATTGCAAGCTTGATATGTTAGGAAATGGGGTTGAATATAGATCTTTTAAAGAGGTGGCTGCCATAGGTGAGGCAGCATTCCACATCAATGGCAGGGTGAGTTCCCATGTCACCTAATCTACATTAGTGTTTGGTGTGGAGTGACTCACAGCATGGTATACAGACCCTTTTTCGTCACTAAAGAGACATTGCATTGGGCACTAGACTTTGAATTGTTGCAATAGATTCTTGTGCTGCAACTGTAACAGTAAAACCGGAACACGTTCGTTTTCCAGCACGGTGAAGCACCAGCCCACTGTTCTTTGGAAGTCTCTGCATTCCTGACTGACTTGTTTAATGATATTGGTGTGGACACAATGGGCCTGGTGCTTGGCCTCCTGTTCACTGGATTTAGTACTGCCTGATTTCTTTATGTGGGTGTTTGTGAAAAACATTATGTAAGCTCAGTGACCCAAGGACATTGATGACTTGAAGGACAAAATTGCCACAGCTTTCATACAGATAATGCTGGAGTTGGTGAACACCATGTGGAGAGAATTTGCCTATCATTATGAACTGTGTCTTGTACAAAACAAGGGTTACGTTGAATCCTAGTTATGTTAGATACAATCTCACATCTTTGAAGGCATTGTGTGCCTAAGTTTGAATTTTACAGTATAATTGTTGCTATTTCACAGCATTTTTCACATACCCATACCCAAATGGATTACCCTGTGTATTACAAACAGATGACATTTAGAACCATTCTTATATATGCAGAACATTCTTTTAAGCTTGCAATGTGTTCAGACCACAACCTGTGGCCCATATTGCTAAAATCCATAAGATTGCAAAATCCTCACGTTGTTTGGTCTCAGCAATAAAGGATTTTGATTTTCTACCTTGATGAACCAAAGTAAAAGTTTGATAGATTGATCCTCACAAACTTTTAAAATGCTGTAACTTAACGCTTCCGTAATTAACACTTATAGAAACTGTTCCCTTTGTCTTGTCACAAACTTTATAGCTTCCCATCTCTGTTAAAAATCTTAGCTTATGTTTGCTTCCACCAATTATCCATAGATGTCATTGGCTGCATGCTGCTATTGCTGAAAAAGAATCACACGTCTCAGTCACTCGAAAAGTGACAGGTGTGAGTGAGCACTCACTATTGTATTGTAGTTGGTTTTACAGTAAAACAAATCGTTTTAGGGCATAAGTATTGATATCTTTGTGCAAATTCATTTGTTAATTTGTTTATGTAAATGAAATTTGCTGTTTCCTGAGGGGCAGGGTGGCTCTGGGAATGGATAAAGGCAATCAGGTATGAATATGTAAATGTGTATATATGTGTATGAATGTGTATATCTATGTTTATTTACGTGAATGTGTGTGTGAGTGGATTGGGTTTTTCTTTGTCTGTTTCCTGGCGCTACCTCACTAACGCAGGAAACTGCGATCAAGTGTAATGATAATATAATAATAAGAACTTGTAAAATATGTAACGAATACACAGAATATGTGAAAGATACCAAAAAAATAGGTATGTGTAGTGTGAATCATACCTTGAAATCTTAAATTGTGTAATGTAATTAGGTGTACATAGAATGCACTTATGCCTGAAAAAACAAAGTATTTGTATTCTTACATGAATGAGGCACATCTCTGCTGCCAGCATAGACTTTTCTCTGTCCTTGAAGCACCCTTCCACAAAAACAAAGAGGGAAGGATGCTATTTTTTTCAGTATTTTTTAATGGAGGCACTGCCAGTGTTCAAGGGTTAAACATCGTAACTGCCTTTAACCATTATGCAATAACTCAGCTCAAACTGGAGCCCATCCAACATGTTGGTGATTTTAGCATAAATCTAAGCTCCAATTTCTATGAAGGAAATCCATGAGATTTTAGGAAAAAAATGAAACTAATGATTTAGAATGAACATGGTGCATATAAAAATTTAATTCTTTACCAGTAGTGACAAAAGCCATAGAGTGCCATGTGCTCTGAGAGAAATGTAGTAACTCTCATTCTGTGTTCACAGTACTGCTTTAAGATATAACCCGAATGCTTAAAAAAAAGGTATTCTAGGTATTTTCTTAATTTTATGACCAGAATTACATAATATTGTTGGTAATCAAAACTGTCATGTTTTGTATTTATATCAAGACCTTTAAGTTGTTTTAATGAAAAGGTAAGCGATTCAGTGGTTTGGTATTTATGATTGTACACTACCTTAACCATAGTTCTTAATTCTGTAACTTTTTCCCTGCTGTTTTTTTGTCAGCATTTATATTACTATTCTTAAATATGGAGGAGGGTGAAAGTTGTGCATGGGATAGAATGAATTGGAGTGATTTGGTGTACAGGGGTCATTGTGCTTCCATTCTAACACACATTTGTTGTGAACTCATTTCCTTACCCTCTTTAACATGGTCGTGCAGCTCCTGCTTCATCAGACAAGCCATCCCCTCCATTGCCTTTGCCCTCTCATGAACTCCAGACTGTTTACTCCATACATCACCAAACCATTTTACCCTCTTCATCTCCAACATTGCCTTACTTGGAGCCAGAGCATCCAGAGTCCTCTTGTAAACATAGCATATATCTCACCTTTTTCATCCTGGTTATCATTGTGCATTCAGATGTCCCAGCCTAAGCCTTTGAAGAGAAATCCTAGCCTGTCTCTTCTATTCCTGTTTATGGAAATTGATAGTACAAGAGAGGAGAAGATCCATCCTTCCTGCTGCTACCCGTATTTATTACTTCTTATCACATGCAGGAATTACCTAGGTAGAGTTTTTACTTCCCCATCTCCAGTGATATTGATTCTGCAGTTAATATTTAGGCTGCTGTTCGTGACCTATTTCTATATGTTGCAGCCCCAAAGACCTACACTTTTGCATGCAATTGGCTGTTTCTTCATATGGTTCTTGTTCAGATACCACCCATAGCAAGGTTGTTCATTAAAATGTCTTCTCTTTTCCTTTTGCTGCAAGTTGCCCTGTTCCTCCTGATGTCTTTCTCTCTTGTAATCTTTCCACTTTAAGGATTTGGATCTACAAAGACCAAAGGAGTTCATAATATCTCCAGTTGCTTCAGTGTTAAAAGTCTTTTATTTTTAAAGTTTTTTAACTTTTGCAACCAACATAGCTTTGATTAGGTGATGCTTTTGCCTTTACACTGTTCACTACTATGAAAAATAGGAATATATACTTGTTAATATATGAGTGCTTGATGTTGATATGAAAAAACAGACCATTTCATTGTTCTAATGTTGAGAGTATATAAAGCTTCTTATTTGAATTTTGTATGTCACAGCATGTTGTCAATATTGATAAATTTTCAGTTTTTTTTTGCTGCTAGATGTTTTTAAAGGTTTGTCTGTAGAATTTTTTATTTACATTTTAATCTTGATCTTCACATGAATATGAAGTACTTAAAGGAATGATACCAACTTTTTATCGTGTAGATTATCATCTCCTGTGAAAGGACCAAGTTTTATTAATTAAAAAGAGAAAATACTTTTTTGTTGCGGGAAATTTATTCTTTTCACCATTTTACTTGCAAAATCATTTTTTTAACCAGTGGGCATATCAGATTGATTGTATTTTGTGCAGTAAACTTTTTCAGGATAGCATTTCCAGTGCAACATCCGTTTTGGAAAATTTTCTTCCTTCATATTCATCTACCAGGTGAAGAAAGTGACACAGGATGGTATGCCATTTGCATGAGTATTTCTCTTATTTGTTTTTATGGGAACATTTTTATGCAATCTATTTATATTATAAAGGATTGTATTTCTGAAAGAATTTATGGTAATCATAGTTTTAAACAATGGTAATCTTGGTAAATGAACGTAATCTCTGCAGTCAGTTACATGTAGTCTTTAGTCTTTCCTTCATACTTTTTCACCATTTCCCAGTTTACTGAGGAAGCATCAGGATTAGCCTTGGAAGAAAAATCCTTACTTGGCTCCTTTCTTTGTTCCTTCTAGAGGAGAGTAATAATAGAAGAGTGGAGAATTTCCAGTCCCTCACTTCCTCTCCTCTCTGTTGCCTTCTTTGACATAGAGAAGATACATGGGTAGTATTCTGTCTTCCCTGTCCCTAGGGATGTAATTATTTCAGATAAATGCATTGTATTTTTCACCTTCCTTCCTTTGTTTACAAATCTTTGTTTTCTGATATAGTGTTAGTACAATTTATTTATGTTTCACTTTGTTATTAGAAAAAAAGTCTGTCCACTGATATCTTATTGGAATGATTGCAGGATGTAGAAAGTATCCGAAGATAAATGCTGTGCACTTGGTAAGTATGAATCACTAGTACAGGTAGCAGCTAGTTTGATTGGAAGCCTATAAACAACACTGTCTGTTGTTCCTATCATTTTGCCAAAAGGCAAGGCTAGTGTATAGTACTCACCACAGGAATATCTAAAGTTATGAAGAATGAGCTGTGTGAGTTAAGTGTTGTTATGTGTTATGTATGACAAGGAAAGATAGTATGTTTGTGGACAGAATGCTTGTAGTCCACATGTGGGTTAGGCCAAAAGAAATATAGCTAACAGATTCAGAGGAGTGCATCTTGACAACCACTGAAGTGTTGGCTCACTACGCAGCTATCACTAACCCTTCTGATACCCAGGTGGGTAGAACTGATAATATTCCTCCCTGGTCATTCGTTGCCTACCATCTACTACCTACCCTGCTAGGGAGGGAGGGAAACAGTAAGAGTGAGATCAAATTAGTACAGTAGAAAGCTAAAGAGGAACTATGGAATAGAAGTTTCACTTGAAGATACTCTTGGATAAGATTAAAAGACCTTTCTATCACTCTTATCTATGTTTATCTTTTGAAATTCTTACTACTATTTTCATCACTGTCTCAGCTTCCAACTACTTCAAAATCAGCTGCTGTGACTATGATTTCTCTTTCATATTCAAGACAAGAAGTGATATTGTTGTACTGACTAACCTTTGCAGATCGTTGTATGGAACTCAGAGAGGCATCAAATGGAGAAGAGTTGTTAGAAGTTGAGAAGAGACTTGAAAGAGAACAAAAGAAGGAGGAAGCCAAATCTGCTCAAGCTGCAGAAAGACTTCGGAAGCAAACATCAGTGTTTGACATCATTAATAAAAAACTGGGAGGAAAAGGTAGATTAATGGTCATTTGTCTTCACTACCTCTTACAGAATTTTGTTTATATCTGGCACAGTGATTGTTACCCTTACATAAGCTTATTATATTGCAAATTCAACTTTTTAGTTTCTCAGGGTTGTATATGGGGGTACTTGGGAAAGTCTAGTAACAGAAAACCTAATGGTCTGTAGTGGGTTTAACTATATTGGGACAGTATTGATAACTAAGCTCCTAACCCACATAAGTGGTTACAGGATAGTAAAGCAAGAGGCTCCTTCTTACAGAACTTTGTCATTGCAAGTCCATAAACTCCTGAGTACCACTAAGTGTCAGAAATGGACCAATAGTTTTTCCACTAAGTTAGAAGCCAAATGGCTTACATTTGTTATTGGAACCCATAGATATTCTCCTCTCATTAACACCCTTTCATCCTTTGTTTTAGCTAGTTGCTTGTTCATGATATCCCCAGAGCCAGTCAGTGACAAATTGGGCCATAATGTCTGCACAAGGCTGAGTCACAATCTCCCCATGCACTTTAGAATTCACTGGATTGCTGTCATAGCACAGCAACATTGTCACCGGAATTTTCCCTCCTCTCCTTCAAAGGGAATTGTCTTCCTTTAGAGTGTCCAGAACAGCTGTAAGTGTATTACTTTTTCCTTGCTGTTGGAAGAAACTTTTTGGATATTTGTACTTACTTCAGTCAGTGTGGCAGCAACCATTTCCCCATCCATCTCATTTGTTCACACTTCATTTATTTTTTTGTTTGGGGTTTTCCTTTTTTAATGGAAACTCTAGTATATGGGTCCCAGGAGATGGGGATGAGACATAGGAGGAAGAGATTGTATTAATTCATGGAACTTTTCCCTATGACAGTTCAGACATTGGAAGCAACTTATGGACACAGTACCTTGTAACCCTGAGTCACAGTTGGGGGTAAGAGACAGACCTCACTGCTGTTGTATACCTTAACCATTGTACTGCATTTCACTTGTGGACATGGTTCTTCCCAGAAGCAGACAGTTAAAACCCTTTCAACATTAAAGCTACTAATGAAGATATCTTCCAGGGTGTCTTTGGTCATGGTTCCTCTGCCTTTTTGGGTGTTTTTCTCATATCTCATTACAGATCACTTCTTATCCATTTGTCTTCATTGAGAATGCAAAAATAGAATGAGTCAAGAGGTGTTTAGGCCCAGCTAGTACAGTGATGGCATGCCAGAACATTTTGATGGTTGTTTATGCATGGGATCATGTCATACTCCACTGAATCCTTGTTCTGCTTGCATAACTACTACTATTTTGTAATAACCAAGTAGTACTTTTAATCTGGAGCTCCAGGTGTGCTACATGATCATGCATAAGTCAAGATCATATTTTATATCCATGAGTCATCAGGGCAGGAAATGACAGGCCCATTTTCTCCTGTTCCTCAGCAAGTTTACTGATGTTATGCTACAGTGTTGAACTTACTGTGATGGCAGACTTTTATTGCCTAATTGCAGACTTTTATCATAAAGGGCTTATTCTGATTTCTATACCAATGGGTTAGTAACTGTTGGTGCTTCTTTATTGATAGGAAGTGGTGCATTGATGAGATCATGCCTTAATCGTCACATACCCCTGAGTTGTTAGTGGTGATTTGAGCATTATCCCTAAATCCTATAGTACCATTCTGACTACCACACAGATGATACGGAAGGGTATATTTAAGATGTCTAACCACAGGTACCTGCATTTACTTCTCCAGGTTACTGTTCCCAGAATCATTTATCTGTTGTGACGAGAATACATGAGGGAGAAACTCTACTGAGAGCTTTATTATATTATCTCAGGACTTTTATTCTTTTCTGGGCCTTCAGCTGAGAATAGATTGGTTTTTAACAACCAGAGATCCTTAGTTTGTGGGAGTTTCGTCCCAGCTCTTTTGAAGTCGATTTGCCAGTAATAAAAAGAAGTTGACACTTTCAAAATGAATCATCCATGGTAGCTGCACCTCTTCAGTTGAAAACTGGTGTGTCTCTAGCAATCAGGGATCCTTAGTTTTGTAGGAATTTTGTCCCAGCTCTTTTGAAACTATTTGCCATAAAAAAACAAGAACCATCCACTTTCAAAATGTATCTTCCATGGCAGCTGCACCTCATCAAGGTTCTCCTTCACGTATGAGTTGTACTAAGTTTATCAGAAGTGGATTGTAGTCCTCAAATCAGGGGGCACTTTTCTCTTTGAAAAATGCCTTCTTCCACACTGTGCTTTATTAAAAGAAAAAGAAAAAAGAAAGAATACTTCCCATGCATTCCTCACGTGTCGTAGAAGGCAACTAAAGGGGACGGGAACGGGGGGCTAGAAACCCTCCCCTCCTTGTATTTTAAATTCCTAAAAGGGGTAACAGAAGAAGGACCCACGCGGGGAGTACTCATACTCCTCTAAGGCTCAGATTGGGGTGTCTAAGTGTATGTGGATGTAACCAAGATAAGAAAAAAGGAGACATAGATAGTATGTTTGAGGAAAGGAACCTGGATGTTTTGGCTCTGAGTGAAACGAAG
>JAUUDY010523653.1:0-10516 GCA_032361765.1 Panulirus inflatus | reverse complement strand
TGGGTTGACTGTGGACAGACCAAGGCAACCAGGATTCGAACCTACGGGCTGAACCCTTTGAGGCTCATGAATGAGTCACGGTCAGGAACGCTAACCGCTACACCACTGAGGACCATATATATAAGATATACGTATATATAAGTATATAGACCCTGCTTGGGGTGTCGTAAGCCAGAGAAGCCCCATCTATCGTAGGTTCTACGAGGGTTGGGGTGTGGCAAGTCAGAGGAACCCCATTTATCATAGCTCCCACTGTCTATCGTAGGACCCCAGGCTCTAGAGTCCAAATATTGATCAAAAGATGAAGTGATTCGCTGTTTCCAGTGTCAAAACACTTATAGAGAAGACATATCTAGATATCAACACCCATTTCATTATTGGCAATGATGCCCCGCCACACACTGTGTCACCTCTCTCCGCAGCTGATTTTGAAAGAAAGAGCAGCGCATGCGCATTGGGCAGATCTTGAGAGTATATATATAGGGTGGAAAGGCTTTCCACCCATCACTTTCTCCATGTTGGTGTTGTGGCTGTGTGCTGCGGTGGCCCTGGTCGGCCGGGCCAGCCCCGCGCCCTCCTCTGGTGCAGGTGAGTCTGAGGTCGACTGTGGCAACTGCAAAATGAGATTATCGATTACGTAATGACGGCTCATTTACTGAATGTATGATTTACTGAGAGCGTTATTTAAACGAACGCGTTATTTGCCGAAATATAGAACGGCTTACGTTGCCTCTGCAACATCTCACGGTCCCTTTACAACACCTTATGTTCCCTGTACAACAATTGAGTTCCCTCTAGAACACCTTAGTCTATAACTACCATAGTCTACCTACGTCTCTCTCGTAGAGATGCCAGACGTTTCCTGAGCTAAGGTCCCTGACCGCCCACGTCAAACATACACCACAACACTTGTAGTTGTGATCATGTAGAGCCAAGCACACCCCCTACAACACTGACTCACAGGTTCTTCTGCAGCTACAAGCTTCTGTATACGTTTCATTCAGCCAGGGCAGGTAGCACTGTTTTCTCTGAACTGCTCTTCTAGTTTAGTATTTACATTTCGAAGGCAAGTTGTTGATATGAAGGTGAATTACTATCACCAAATGTGGCCAAAATCCAAGACAGTCTAACAACACTGGTGAAAATAAGTGAAATTCTCGGTCACACTCTGAGGGCCAGTGATCCCGCCAAATGGGGTTCGAATCCAAAGGGATATGTGACGTGACTCGCACACGAATGAACGAATGCATGAGTCGCCTCCAGCTAAGAGGAAGATATAAGGATATACATATACAACGTGTCATCCAGTGTGATCAAACACAACAGATGATTCACAGTGGTGCAAAAAGAGGATTCGTTTCACCATTCAGTGATCGACGGCCTCAAAATAAGTAAAAGATGAATCCAATTAGTCATCTAAGCAGATGTGATCAAAGTTCATCGAGAGTTAGCCAAGCTGGCGATCATACTGGAAGTCCGGGACTTACATTCGGACGGACGTCTTGATTTACGAGTCACTTGTATCTTCTACACATTCACTCATACGTGCTTACTACCTGAGGGTAATCGTTATGGTACCCCGCGCCGATGTCACTTACAGTGAAAAAAAAAAAAAAACTACGGGCGGTCGCAGGAGGGCAGTGACCTTAGGTGGCCTCGTTGGAACAATTATACCCACACCACGGAGGAGCGCAGGCAGGAGAAGGTAAGTCAGGCAGTGGGCCAAGTCACTCAGGCTCTGCTCCTCCCACAACACCTGTCATTACTACGTCATTACTACGTCATTGCTACGTCATATCTGTAGATCAGCGTGACATCTCGTGTCTACGATAAGGTGACCCATTTGAGTATGTATGTCTGTGTTTACCTAATGCTGTATATCGGTTATACATCAGGTTTCTTCTGCCATGAACACGTTCGGTAACATTCATCATGACTTGTGTTGCCCTGATGCAGGCGGCAGCTGAGTCCAGGCATGCGGCCTGGAAGAGGGAGGCCTGGGAGAGGGTGCAGGGGTGGAACGGCAGGTGGCAGAACCTAACTGACCCGTCCCTCAAGAGGCAGTTCAAGTTTTTGTCTGTCCTGGGCACGGCCGCCCTGCCCACGGACGACTTCAAGGAGGTAAGGCAGCCATGTATGGCCCATTCAGTGTAATTAGTGGAGTACATGACGGAGGGGGGGGGGGGTTACACTCTGGACATCAAGGTCATCACGACGTTTCATCCAACAGTACAACGCCCTGGAGACGAACATGACGACTGTGTATGGCACCACCAAGATCTGCGACTACCGGAACCCCGAGAACTGCACCCTTGCTCTCGAACCAGGTAGGTGGCGCCCCTGAGAATTCATCATGTTCCAGAGTGGTTCAAAAATAACAAGAAAATGTACATTTAGTCACATATAGCAAAGCAAAGATTCTACGAAATAGAATTCTGGGTTTATCATGTGAATTCTATTGTTATTATGCATTCGTTGATTAGGATATTACACGCTTATTACTTTTAGATGATTCAGTATTACGTCTAGATCCAGGACTTACTTCCCTCTGGTGTGTATATAAACAGAGGGGCTGACCAGTCCGACACAGACTGGCACTCACCTGTGAGTGGATCGAGCGAAGTCACTCAGCAACCCGGGACACCAGCAGACTGCGGGATAAGTTAAGTACTTGACTTCCGCCGCCGTCCTTGTGGAAGGCTGGGTTTACCAGCGGAGCTCCGGGCACCAGTGGTTGCACCAGGTGTCTTGTGGGTACAAGAGGTATACAAGGGGTGTCACGAACTGTACCAGAGAACCTGCGGATGTCACTAAGTGTGCCAATAGGCCACTAGTTACCACTGGGTGCACCAGGCGACCACTGGTTACCAATGGGTGTACCAGGGGACCTCTGGATGCACCAAGGGGTCTCTAGGTACCATTAGGAATACATGAACCACTAGATGCACCAAAGGGAACCTTTGAGTATCACTTGGTGTACCATGTGCCACTGGGTACCACTGGGTCTACTAGGGAATCTCAGTGTATCACTAGGTGTACCAAGAACCTCCAGTCATTGCCACACCTCAGAGTATTCGTGAGAATGTATCATAAATTTGCTTTGCTTTCACTAAGGAACTGAACCAACGAGATCTCTTACGTAAGCAAAACTGAGCGTTGCCAACACTGATGAAGGTCAGTAGGACAGTGAGTGATCTACACTGTCATGTGTATTGCTTGAGAACTACTTTCTTGTGTCAAAACCTCTATGGGCTACACGGAACCACCAAAAGCAATTGTTTCCTGTCCTCTGTGACTTCGACTACGGTTGACCGTGAAGCCCCATGCGTCTGACGCGAATCCACTTTTCGAACAGTGGCTCTGGGAACATGGATTTTGAAAAATGTTTTCAAGGTTGCATTCAATAATGGTTTGTGAATTCATGGGCTGCTCTCTCCCCTCTTCAAATATGTCACTTTGGAGTCATTTATTTGCATGAGATTTGAATTTGTCAAAGGATTCTCTTTTTTACAACAAAATACGCAGATGATGGGTTTATCACTTGGTTACTGAAGCAGAAACTGAAACTTTTCCAGCTCATAAAAGAAACTTTACAGTGGATTAAGGTACTAAATAATTCATGTTGTCTAAGAGAACAATATGATATGGTTGAAATTTTCTGATCAATGAAGACTATCGAGAACATCATCATGGCTGAAAAACTGAGCAACATATTCCCTGCGTCCCACATTGTGACAGGATGACATAGGGAGATAGTCATATCCATGACCATGTAGCTCCAGTCTTAGAGAAGGTTATTAAGGCCTCTGTCAGGTTGTCTTGGCCTTGTGGGAAATACATCACGCAAGGAGGAGATAAGTTTAACCTTAAGGTAATTTTCGTACTTTCCATGGGGCTGACACAACAGGCCTTACGGTAGGGAGTCTTAACTACGATATATAAAGTTCAGCCCATTGAAAGGGTAATCTTAGCTTAAAGGAAGTTACTGTCGTTCTTACAGAAGGTAGTTTAGCTTTGCCTCCGGTATAAGTAGGTAAGGTTTTAAGGCAGGTGGTATATGTAGCAGTATAGTTAGTCTAGACCTCATAGAACGTACTCCATGCCTAAGGAGAAGATAGGCTACGCTTCTGTGTAGATAAACTAGCACTGGGCTATGTAGTCTAGTTCTTGAGACAGGTAGTCTGGTCCACTACGCAGATGGCCATCGACAGGGAGGCAAAAGTACAGAAAAAAATTATTTCGGAACTTTTATTTCTTGCAAAACGATAACGGTTAACAAATTCGTATGATTATAATGTAAATAAGCAAATAAATACATAACAAAACGAACATCGATTAGAATATAGTAAGATGGGATGAAGAGGCAAATAGACAGATTATTCAAAGTGATTTATCAATTTATGAAAATACAAAAAGTTTTATCTGTTCCAGGAACTTTGACTTGAGTCTTGTCCAGCGAGGAACCAAGTCCTGGAATCCTCAAAACAGGACGGCGGAGTAACAGAGTTGCTGCAGCATCACAAAAACAGTAGCACATTCGACCCTGCAACAGCAGCAGACTCACTCAGGAGCAAGAATGATGGCAGCAGCAGACTTGACCCAGAGGAAGTAGCGGACTTACTCAAGAGAAGCAGATAGCTCAGCTCTGGTCTCTCTCTTGCCAGATCCCGGGATGCAGAAAGGTTCATCTGTTGATATGAATCATAAAGTGTAACACTTCCCATTTATCGACAATTATATAAGGATTGAGACTTAGAAATCAATTTAGAATATTCATATAGATTTAGAAATAGAAATCATAATGCTTGTGTAATCAATGCAGTCTGACTTGTTTTCGCTGGGGTAAAACGGAAGCCATAGAACCCAAAAATGATGACTTATGGAAATCTATTTACGATTATCCATGCAGACTGTAAAGTTATTCATGTTATTCATACTTGTGCTAAGCACTTCCAAATACGATTTCCCCTTTTATTGCTGATGATTCATAACAAGAACCGAGTAATGCTTCATGGCCATCATGTAGTCTTTATACACCAAACTAGCTTAAAACAACAGGTACTCTAGAAACATTCATCGTTCATAAGTAATCTGGGATAATGTATCATTATTCGGCATTTGACTACCTAGAAAGTTCGTGTATCCAAAATTCTCAGCATCCGGAAACACATATGTATATCGCAGTATTAGTACAGTTTTATCCTTCATCTCCTCTCGAAGTATGTTGAAAGTTCCCTTTACTGTAGTAATTCCCGACACCGCCGCTTGGTGGCTTTGTTTACAGTTTTCCCTGACTAGGCCTAGCAATGAATAATAGAGCCTTTTAGAAATCAGTTTATCGGTCTGATTTAGTGGAAGCTCCTGAGGGAATTTTGTTTTCCACAAAGATAATTGGTCTGAATAACAGAATCATGGAAACATTTTAAGCTTATGAAAACAATATACTGTCGAGTAAGAAAGAAATCGTGTGTAGCTTTTTGGATTAAGGTAGATAGGAAATCAGGAGGTAAAAGATGTATCTTAAGTCAGGTCCACTTACTAGTCTACCAACACAAGGCGAGATGTTACAGGAGCGAGGGACAGTCAGGTCCATTCACCAGTCTGCCAACACAAAGCGTGAGATGCTACAAGAACAAGAGACAGTCAGGTCCACTCACCAGTCTGCCAGCCGATGACCTCCCCGTGTTTTTGGTTGTCTCGCGTCAGCCACTCCTCCAGGGGCCTGAAGTACTCCCTCATGACGGAGGCGTCCATCTTCCTCCCGCCGGTCAGAGCCTCCAGCGCCTCCGGCCACGGCTTGGAGGAGCCCAGCTGCAGCATGTCCCTGTAGGTGGAGGTTCTCACTGGTCAGGACAAACATTTATGACGGACTTGGATCCACAGCACTTCCATAGTAAGAGTCAACCAGGAATATACTACAACCACTTCTGGATAAGTTTACTGTATAGCGTCAGTACTGACCCGAAGGCGTTGCCGGCCTCAGTCGACTGGTAGATGTCACACTTGTGGAGCGGTTTGGTGGAGTCCAGCGGGTCGTACTCTCCAGCCTTCAGGCACAACGACTTGTGGAACTGGAACTGCAGTATGTTGGCCACGAAAAACCTGGAAGTACGCCACGGACCCACTTCAGGAAATGGGATGAAAATAAGGAAGCAAAGTTGACAGTTGAAAACCAAGCCACAAAGTGCAAGACTTCTCAGTTATCCAAGGAGGAAGCTGATTGTTGCTGGAACCTACTTTTAAGACCAGTAGACTGGCTTGCGGGCTCTTGATCTCACCTGATGTACGGCGCATTGGTTGCGATGTGGTACTTGGCCGCGGGGTCGAAGTCATCCTCTGAGCGCTGTACTGGAGGCTTGATCCCTTGTAATCTGTACCTGTAGATTAATGATTAATGAAACAAGTGGGTACAGGAGAACACAGGAGGCAAACAACGATCCTGGAGGTTAAGAAATCTAGCCATCGACCTTACATTAGAGTGAAATTTCTCCTACTTAACCAAAAGGTAACTGATCAGTAGTTTTAAGACCTGTTCCATTAATTAGGTTCATCTCTCTATCCTTCCTCCATCCACCTTACGTTACTGGCTGGACCGTCCTATCCTCACGGAAGAGATGACAACCTTCTCCCATCCTGACAAAATGGTCACCAGACTGAGACAAGACAGTATCACGTGACCGAGTGAGGTGACGGCCATATTCCATCTTGGTCTACAGTTATGATGAAGACAATGGTCATCGCCTCACCTCAGGTCCCACCAGGCACAGTTCCAGCGGTCCTCAGGAATCTGGCCGCTGAAGACGTCCCATCGCCACAAGTCTACCAGGTACCCAAAGGGCAAGAAGGCAACTTTACTCAGCGCCATTTCCAAGAGGAAGTTGATGTCAGCCTTGGGGTCGTCCTCCAGGTTCTCCAGCAGACCGATCTTGTGCAGGTGTTTGGGCGTGGACACGCTCAAGGCCAAAACGTCCCCAACAGCTTCGTGGAATCCTGTGGTAAGATATGAAAATTTTCTGTCTTCTTGATACACTCGGGAAAATCTCTCGTTAGTCCAATGATTTAATGTGAAAATGTGTGAGCTGTGGAACATAGAAAATATGGCTGACTTCATCACTTTTATTGCTTATATGTAATCTGGATGTGATCAAGAAGGAAATTATAATTGAAAGCTATAAAGCAGAGGTTTCCCACCCTGGGGTCGGAAAGCGTTTTTCTTATGGTGGAGGAAAAGACATCTATTGTTATATCATGGGCTAGAGAGGAGGGTGAGGAAGGCCCAAGAAGCAGAGCACATACAAGTGGAAGATTTCACAAAAAGTAAGTCGGGCTTTGTTAGATGGGCAGAGATTTCAAGTCATACGGCGATACGTGGGCGGTCGACGAGGAGACACGGTGGGGCTAGTGAACCAGTCTAGCCAATGGAAGAACGAGAACCAAACGGGTAGGAGACCAGCTGGATGAGGAAAGATGCCTGTATATAAGTTTGTTGTTTCTCTAATGCATTATTCTACTTGAGGAAAACCTTTTGTCCAAACGTCTAGAATAAAGTCTTTGCTCTAACCTCATGTTTCTGCATCAACCACTATCTACACACACACACACACACACACACACACACACACACACACACACACACACACACACACACACACTGCCTCGCCCAGGATGCAATCCTTGGCGGATGAATTTGTGATTCAGTCAGAAACACTAACCACCACATCACGGGAGACCTGCTACCCTAGCTTTCCGGTTTTGATAAGCTCTTGACCATCAATTAGCTGGTTTATTCGTAGATGGAGCTGCAATCACCTTAGAAAAATCGAAATTGGACGTCATAGAAAATAGATTGAGAACCACTGCTGTAAAGGAATGGTTTACCACTAGTAGCATGAATGGGTTACTAACAAATTTTATGGAGATGAATACACGTTAAGCCACTAAATGGGACTTTACTGCAACTGCATTGTGAAACGAAACCTCCAGGAACAAAAACCCATCATAATCCTACTCCATAACTTCCAGGAACAAAAACCCATCATAATCCTACTTCATAACTTCACTGCAGCAGGTCGTCTGCGGGAGTCTTACCTGGATTAGCTCCTTCGCGGAACACCTTCGGCAGATGTTTATACTGCAGGAAGTACTGGACGTGACCCATCTCATGGTGCACTGTTCTCATGTCTTCTATTGTCAAGTCTGTACACTCCATAATCCTGACGAAAACAAAAGGAATAAATTATGAGCATTTTGAATTATCGTCTAAAAGAGGAATTTCAAACATGGAGAATTTTCTTTCCCTAAAATGTGTGGCATGATTCTGTTCTATCATACCCTTAACACTACGAGCTCTGCATTACGCCCTTAAGTACGAAGGGACGACTTGAGGTGAGCCAGAAGGTGAAATAGGATTTTAAGGCCCTGAGTGCGTTGAGAAACGTGTGGAAGAAGGCAAACAGAAGGTAAAGATCGGAGTGTTTGAAAGTATAGTTGATCCGACAGTGTCGTATGGGAAGTGTTTTATATGGGAGTACATGGGAATGCAAGACGAGAGGACCCGTTAGCCCATTTCTAGGTTAACTGTTTTGAAAAATTGGTACAGTGGGCTGCCCTTTGACCTGTCCCTTAACGGCAAGTCAAAGGCCAGGCTATCATATAAAGATTAAGTTAAACCTATCGTAAAATCTATTTACTTATATCATGGATCTATGGAGACATCCCAGAGTTTGTTTGCCTAATATTTCTGCATAGCTTAGCCACATCACAGACTTTGTTTAATGTCTAGTATTTCTGCAAAGCCTAGTCACTTATTCTACCATGATTTTGATGCGACATTCAAATTTGTAGGAATGGCATCAATTTCTCACTTCGCATCTACGACTATGGGAATTTCATGGCAATCTTACCTGTAATCTTTGCCATTACAGAAGTCCCAGGCACTGGCATGGCAAACCAACTCCCGTCCTTCGGGTTTCTGAATGATCGAATTTTCCCAAAACTCCGTCGGCATCCGACTCAGGTTGAGAGACACGAAGAACTCATCGGACAGTTCGAACATCACCCTTGGTGTATAACCCTGTGAAAATATTGTACTTTTGATTGTCTTTCCCATAAGGTTCTGGAAGGCAAAGGATATCACGAGCAATATTTACTCAACATCTCACAAAAGACGAAGTTCTTTGTCCTCTGATTAGAACTGTAGTTCACGCCAAAGGTTTTCCCCTTATATCGTAATTCTCATCTGGGATGAGCCGAACTTCAGTTTGTCATACACAAAACTGATGCTTATGTTTTAAGGAAGCAAAGATCTTGCACATGATGAAAGTAGGAGAGCCATAAGTAGAATGTTTGGCAAGAAATGCCTAATGACAAACATAATCAGACGTAAAATCTTAAGACATTCAGGGCATTATGTAAACATTTACCAAAGCTGTCAATATAAAGAGAAAGAAGACCTACATTAACCACGGCTGTGGATATAAAATTAGAGTTGATCATGGAAGATTCCATGACCAGAAATTAATGAACTGTGGCTACCAAGTCTTTGGTTAGTGAAGGAACATTACAAATTCTTATGAAAGGAGTGTGTGCTCAAGTAAGATACAGGAGTTATGTAATATTGAATTCCTACCATTCAGAGAGGCAACTGTATTCATTATATACATGAACAAACATAACAGAAAGTTGTTGACAGCCACATGGACCCGTGTGACGTCAACTATTACAAGGGACAGCTACCTGCATCTCCATCTGAGGAGTAACATCGATGGAAGCCTTGTTAGGGAAGGGGACCGTCATGTGATACACATCATTCCAGCTCAGAGCCCACATGTTGCCCAGCAGGTGGGCAGGGATGGGGCCATCTCGAGTCACCTTATCCTCTCCATACTCCTGTTGATAACGATCTTTTATTACATACTAAGAGGCAATTATACATTTAGTAATTATGATATGATTGGAAAATCCTGTATATAAGGATACGTGAAGAGAGAACGCGGAAGGAACGAAGGTGAATGAGAACAGGCGACTCTACGTCACTCGGTCTACTGAAGTATTAAGGTTACTGAGTCAAGTCGGGAAGCTATTCCCCCGGGACGATGATAATGGACGCAAGACGGTAGTGGAGATGATGGTAGAGATAATGATGGTGCTGCTGATTTAGGAAGTCGGCCTGGAATTCATGGGACACTATCCTTATATGGGAAACTCCAGAGAACATATTTGTTCCATAAGAATACCATATGTTTGAACGGTAAAGATGAATATGATCAACAATGTTACGTTTTAATTCACTGGTACCTTTAAATGTGTTTTCGGAGTAACACAGTGTGACACGGTACCTACGTATCAATGTTAAGGTTTCTCACCTAAACGAATAAGGCTTAAGAGTTTGAGGACTTTATGTAAAGTGCAGCTGATCGCATTATGACCACTGAATCTATCTACTTATTGTCACGCTTATGTGTATCTCTTTCTTGTGAACTGAAATTTCTTACAAAGCCCTGACGAGGTTGTAAAT